>ML431544.1:14574-27449 GCA_005239525.1 Nicotiana knightiana
ATTACAGCCTTAACCTTGCCTTCCGTGTCTTTGATTGAGCCCCCTGTTCTTGATGATGTTTCACATTCCCCTATTCATGAGGGTGTTGATCTTGCTCCTGACGATGTCCCTTTGGCTGCTGTCTTTCCTGCTTTTTTGAGAGAGGCTGTCTCATCTGTTCCTTTGGCTATTTCTGTTGCTTTGCCTGTAACTTCCTCTACTCTTCAACCCTCCGTGCATGCTGCTTTGTCTGTGGCTTCTCCAGCTCCTCAACCTTCTGTGCATGTTGCTGTTCCATCTCTGCCTGCTTCCATGCCTTCCGTTAGGGAAGTAGGGTCTTCCAGCAGAGAGATGTGACAGGTGGTAATATAGGTTCCAGCTGAGGGGAGTCTTTTTAAGAAAATGGGTGAGCCCGAAGTGTGGCTCAAGCCCTTGATAGGTCCCTATGAGAAAGCAAAGCTAGCCAGCCACGGTGCTCTTATATGGGCCAATGAGGTCGTGCATACTTCTTTAAAGGTATGATGCAAGTTATCCTCTTTCACTCTCATATATCAAATTTACCATTTCTGACTGGTTTATTTCTTATAGATTAACCTTATAGGCATGGAGCTTATAAAGAGGATTTCAAACACGGACCAAGAGACAAAAGAGTTGCAGGCCGATGTTGATAATTGGAGAGCACAGTATGATAGCCTAAGGATTGACATAGATGCTTTAGAAGAGGAAAGGAGTACCTTGAAGCGGCAGATGAGACTCATGGCAGCAGAACTGGCAGTAGAGAGGGCTTCTTGCAGTCAGGCTATAAGAGTGTTCTGGAGTCTTCGTTCGCGGAGCAGCTGTCCCATGCCTCAGAGGAGATTAGAGACTTGAAAAACTTGTTGGGGCAGAAGGAGGAATACTCAGGCGAGCTCGTGAAATCACTCATTCGTACTCAAGAAGACCTTCGTAGGGCTTTAGACAAAGCTCAAACTTTAGAGGAGTAGATTTTACCATTAAGGGCCGCCCATGAAGCTGCAGAAGCGGAGAAGGACGGATTGAGAGCTGAGCTTCAAGCATGGGCAAAGGATTATGAAGATTTTGGAAGAGGTGGCTGCTGTCGATGTGATCTGGGCATATATGAATTCTCGCCTTGACACATTGATGGAAATGAGTCAAGAGGGTTTTGACCTTAGTGATGAAATAGCCAAAACTAAGGAAGCCATGGAGAAGGCTCAACAAGGTCATAACCTCTCTTCACCTGATGGTGAGATTCCAGCCGCTCATGCCTCTTCATCTCCAGTTGCTCCCGCTCCTTCTGCCACTGAAGTCAACCTCTCTCTTGAAAAGATTTAGTTGGTTTATCCCTTTTTTTTCTTTTTCTTTGTATCAATTGGTGGTTACCCCCAGTCCCATCGGGGGTAAATTTGGATTTCCTTTAAGTCCCCAAATGACAACTTAGGGGCACCACAATGTATATAAAAATTTTATACGGCTAAGTATAAGTTAATACTTAGTTTTAGCCGTTTTAATATATAAATGTTAGTTCGACTTTTGTTGAGTTTCTGTTTTACTCTTTAAGTCTTTTACATGCCTCATTTTTCGAGGTTTTAGTTTTACCTTCGAGTTTTGCATGTGGAATGCTTTAGACTACTCGTACCTTTTTTGTAATAGGCACGGTGTCATATTAAATGTGTGCTTTTTTGTAATAGGCATAGTTTATGGAAGATGGCTCTTTAAAATTGGCATGAAGAAGACGTCTTAACTTCATGATAATGCAATAGAGTGATAGGAATTTTACATATGTTTAAGAATGTTTCCAAGGAAAGTTTTTCTTGTTTGAACTTCCATGACATTTTACATGTGTTTGATTATCGTCTAAAACTCATGCTTGCAACTGTTTTTGTTTAACAGATTTGATATACTCTTGTATTTCGTAACTGTTTTTCATGGGTAACAGTTTTTCGATATTAATACAAGGAAACAACTGTTTTTTTAGTAACAGTTTTTGTAAAGATTGGGGTTTTTACCCGCAACTGTTTTGGAAACAGTTTTCTAATAAGTGCGAGGGAAATGTTTTCTTATTCGTAACTGTTTTTATTTGATAACAGTTTCTTGAACAAATACAAGGATTTATATCTTTTCATCCATAACTGTTTTATTTGAGAATAGTTTTTTGAATGAGTACATTGATGATGATATTTTACCCCTAACTATTTTTGTTACAACAACTTTGAATAAGTATAAAGATGTATATTTCTTTCTCGTGACTAATATTTTGCCTTTCAACCTGAATATGTTCGAAGGTTTTTGCCTTTTGCATTAGGCTTTGTATTTGGATGGCTCTTTTGATTTCTTTCGATTATTCTCGTGTCACTTGTCTTGTTGGGTAGATGTTTGAGCTTTGAAGAATGAAATCTCGAGCACTTGATTATTCCTTCTTGTGGTCCTTTTCCTGAAAAGGAAAAACATTTCGGACTCAAAGGTATATAGTTTTTTAGATGATGACTGCTTAACCCTTTTAAAACGTCCATCAGAAAGGGTAACCCTAGACCGAGAATTGTTTTATTTCCTCGCGTCTTTGCAGGTCTAATATCATCATATGGTGATGGGTCAACTTTGTCCCTATCATCTAAAAAAGTTAGTAAAATTTTTAAATGTTCAAAATAAAATCAAACGTGTGATACCTTAAGGGGGTTATTCTTTTCTTTTAGAAGTAATACTTCTTTAGATGGATGGCGTTCCAGCTCGTTGGTAGAACTCTGCCGCCCATAGCTTCCAACTCATAGGCGCCTTTCCCAGCTATGCCTCGGATTTTGTAAGGTCCTTCCCAGTTTGGATTTAGCTTTCCTGCACCTGCTTCTTTCGTTGATTGAAAGACTTTTTTGAGGACGAAGTCCCCAATCTTAAAGTACCTGAGATGAGCTTTACGGTTGTAATAACGCTTTATGATTTGTTTTTGAGCTGCCATCCGTATCAATGCTGCTTCTCTCCGTGGTTCGAGCAAGTCCAAGTTGGTCCTTAATTCGTCGTAGTTTTCACCCTCCATGGCTGTTGAGAACCTTATGCTTGGTTCGCCAATCTCCACAGGTATTAAGGCTTCTGAGCAATAAACAAGTGCGAACCGAGTTTCTCTCGTGGTTATCTTTGAAGTTGTTCTGTATGCCCATAGTACCGCTGGTAAGTCATCAAGCCAGTTTCCTTTGGATTTATCCAGCCGCTTATTTAGATTGTTAATGATGACCTTATTCATTGACTCAACTTGACCGTTAGCCACGGGGTGGTACGGCGTTGAAGTGATCCGCTTGATTTGCCAACTTTCGAAGGATTCTGTGATTTGCGAGCCTATGAATTGTGGGCCATTATCACACACGATTTCCTTTGGTATTCCAAAGCGGCATATTATGTTTCGCCATAAGAAGCTTTTAACTTCCTTTTCTCGCACTTGTTTGAACGCTTCTGCCTCTACCCATTTTGTAAAATAGTCGGTTAGCACGAGTAAAAACCGTACCTGTCCTTTAGCTGTGGGAATAGGTCCCACTATATCTATACCCCACTTCATGAAAGGCCATAGGGATATTATTGGATGTAATAATTACGCTGGTCGATTCATGTTATTGGCAAACCTTTGGCATCTGTCACATTTGGATGCGAAGTTCTCGGATTTTTCTTCCATCTTAGGCCAATAGTATCTAGCTCTGATTAGTGTTTTCACTAAGGATCTCGCCCCTGAGTGATTTCCACAATGTCCTTCGTGGAGTTCTTTCATCACAAATTCCGTTTGGTTAGGTCCGAGGCATTTAGCTAGGGGTTCTTCGAACATCTTGCGATAAAGTTAGTTGCGAATAAGGCAGTACCGTGCAACTTTGCGGCGAAGTGCTTGAGCTGCTTTCCTGTCTTCAGGTACGGTGCCATTTTGCAAAAAATTAAGAATTTCGTTTCTCCAGTCCCAGGTTAGGGTGTTGAAAGTTACCTCATCCCTATCCTGGTCTATTATTGAATGAAATAGTTGAACGACAATTGTATTGTCTTTGTTCGTTACTTCCATGACTGCTGCAAGGTTAGCTAATGCATCTGGTTCTGCATTTGCCTCTCTAGGTATTTGCATTACCTTCCATGTTTTGAATTGTCTCACGAGCTCTCGTGCTTTTTCAAGATACTGTTGCATTCTAGTCTCTCGAGCGATGTAAGTCCCCTATATCTAATTTACTACTAGCTGGGAGTCACTGTTGATTACAATTTGCTCGATTGAGAGCTCCCGTGCGAGTTCAAGCCCTGCAATAACAACTTCGTACTCTGCTTCATTGTCAGTTATAGGATAATACTTGATAGCTTGCCGTGTCTTTTCACCCGTGGGTGATATCAAGACTATGACTAAGCCGACGCCTTTTATATTTAAAGAACCATCGGTGAACCAGGTCCATAGGCCTGGATTAACAACATTAAAGAGTTGTAACTCTTTTTCTACTTCAGATACAATGCTATTACTAAATTTAACAACAAAATCAGCTAGTATTTGAGACTTAATTGCAGTCCTAGGCTGATAGATTATTTCATGCTCACTTAATTCTATGGCCCACTTGGCTAATCTTCCCGACAATTCCTGTTTATGTAGAATATATCTTAAAGGATATGAGGTCACAACGGTGATTGGGTGGCATTGAAAATAGGGTCGTAATTTTCTAGATACCATTATTAAAGCTAAGGCTAACTTTTCCAGATGTGGATATCTAGTCTCAGCATCTAGCAAACTTTTACTTACATAATAGACAGGTGATTGTTTACCTTTTTCTTCTCTTACCAATACTGCACTTACATCAATTTCTAAGACAGCCAAGTAGATGTACAATCTTTCCCCTTCTTTTTGCTTTGAAAGCAATGGTGGTTTCGATAGATAAATCTTCAGATTCTTGAGGGCTTGCTGACATTCTTCAGTCCATTCGAAATGATTCTGCTTTTTAAGAACTGAGAAGAATTTAAATTTTTTTTTCGGAAGATTTAGAAATAAACCTACCCAAAGCTTCTATTCTCCCTGTCAGTCTTTGAACTTCCTTTTTATTTGTTAAAATATCAGGTATTTCCTCTATAGCTTTAATTTGAGCGGGATTTACCTCTATTCCTCTGTTTGATACAATGAAACCCAAAAATTTACCTAATTGCACTCCAAAAGCGCATTTCTCTGGATTTAACTTCATATTATACCTGCGTAAAATATCAAAAGCAGTAGAGAGGTGCTGGAAATGGTCTTGTGCTTGTGTTGATTTTACCAACATATCATCAATATAGACTTCCATCGTCTTTCCAAGATGTTCTTGGAACATTTTAGTCACTAACCTTTGATAGGTGGCTCCAGCGTTTTTTAAGCCAAAAGGCATAACTTTATAACAGTAAGTCCCCTTGTTTGTAATGAAGAAAGTTTTTTCCTCATCTGAGGGATTCATTTTCATCTGATTATAACCAGAATATGCATCTAAGAAGCTCAATAATTCATGACCTGCTGTGGCATCAATCATTTGATCTATATGTGGCAATGGGAATGAATCCTTGGGGCATGCTTTATTTAATTTAGTATAATCTACGCATATTCTCCACTTGAAATTGTTTTTAGGTACTACCACGGTTTTTTGCTAGCCAGTTAGGGTACATTACCTCTCGTATCGAACCAATCTTCAAGAGTTTCTGTACCTCTTCATCGATCACTTGGTTCTTGAATGGTCCTTGCTTTCTTTTCTTCTGCTTAACAGGTACGAATGACAGATCTTCATTTATTTTATGAGTCATCACTTCTGGTGGGATGCCTGTCATATCTGAGTGAGACCACGCAAAGCAGTCTGCATTAGCCTTTAAATAATCAATTAACTTACCTCTTCGAGCGGGGCCTAGCCTCGTGCCTATATACACTTTCTGCTTAGGCTTTTGTTCAGATAATGGAACAACTACAAGCTCCTCCGTAGTTGTTTTGATGTGCTCATCTTCCTTCGGTTCACGAATGACGTCCGGTCTGGAATCTGAATCTGTGTGGTATAGTACATCTTCCGTGGTAACTTGATTTTCCTTCTCGTAAGTATTTTCTTTCGTACCTGTTTCAACAATAATACCTTCCGTACCTATTTGGGTATTAATTTCTTCCATGCCTGTTTGGGATGTGTTACCTGCTTGGGAGATTCCCTTATCTCGTAATTCTTCCACCTCTATTTTCTTGTTTTAGTGTACCATATATTTTATATTTCTTGCAGTCTACTGATCTCCTTTGATTTGTTGAATCCCCAATTCAGAGGGGAATTTAATTACCTGATGCAACATGGAGGGTATCGCTTTCATGTCGTGGATCCATGGCCTTCCAATGATCACGTTATAAGCCATGTCAGTATCGATGACTTGAAACCTGTCACTTTTTATCATCCCCTCAGCATAAGTGCTAAGCTCAATTTCTCCTTTTGTTATAACCGTATAGTTATCAAAACCTGATATGGCTCGTGCCCTTGGGATTACTTGATTCTCCAGTAGCATTTCTTCCACGACTCTTAGCAAAATGATATTGACTGAACTGCCTGGATCAATCAATATTCTTTTTACGTTAGTGTCATGAATAAGTAAAGATATTACCAAAGCATCATTGTGCGGAAGCATTAATCCGCCGATATCTGCATCATCGAAGGTTATATTGTCTTCTTCCATATTTTCACGAGCCCGTTTTCCATGTGTAATTGTGAACTTTGTGGTTGTTTTGCAGATCACTCTGTTTACTTCTTCACCTCTGTGTATCACGTTGACGGTTCGTTTTGGAGAAGGAGGCTTTTAGGGCTTCTGCCTGTTCCTCATATATGCCTGTTCACCTTTATCACTAAATAATTCTGTTTTTGTGCCCATGATCGTTGTTAAATTCACACCAGTGATTTGGGTTTCTTCTACTTGGATTCGACCGCATCTCTTTGGGCCACTTAACCTTGTCTCCCATGTTCCTCAATATTGAGACAAGTTCAGTAGTACTTACATTAAAGGTATGATCCCCAATTTGAGTACTACCTCTAGGTCGTTCATCTCGATCTTTTCTGGATCTAGACGAGGATGAGACTACGTCTCTTCCTTGTGGTCTATAGTCCGACCTAGTATTTTCGAACCTGGGGCGGATATCGCATCCCGAGGATCCTGAGTAAGGATTATACCTATTTTTACCTGATCTTCTATCTGATTCAGGACGTCTGGATCTGGAATGATCTTCATCTCTTGAACGAGCAATGATATCTTCTTCTATTTTGAGTTTAATACTGTACCTATTATATACATCGTTCCATGTTGTAGCGGGGAATTCTCTTAGACTTTACTTAAGTCGTCTTGTGGCTTCTGAGATTTTATCATTTAAGTTGCTTGCAAATGCCATGGCTGCCCAATTATCAGACACCCTAGGTAACTGCATTCTTTCTCGTTGAAACCTGTCTAAAAAGTCACGGAGTAGTTCTGTGTCTCCTGTTTTATTTTGAATATGTCTTCCATTCTCTTCTCAACTTTTTGTGCACCAGAGTGTGCTTTTATAAACGAATATGCAAGCTCAACAAAAGAGTCAATAGAATTTTCAGGGAGAAGAGAATGCCAGGTTAGGGTCCCTTTGGTAAGTGTTTCCCCAAATTGTTTGACAAGGACTGATTCAATCTCTTGTTTCGTTAAGTCGTTGCCTTTTACCCCATGGTCGCGTGAGTCAGTTGTTCCATCATATTTGGGAACGTCAGGAATTTTAAACTTCTTGGGTATAGGAAAGGGTGCCGCAATTGGATTCCTAGGTTGTTGAGAATATCTATCAACATCAATGCCTTTGATGATAGGTGGTACTCCAGGAATTTGTTCGATGCGATCGTTATGGAACTTCATCTGTTTCTGCATGGTTAGTAGTAAATTTTGTAATTCTGAGTTATTAGATATTCCTGGTCTCGTTTCGAGAGATTCATTAGGAGTATCTCCTCTTCCTGAGTTTGCCAACCCAGATTGAGGATTTTCCATGGTGATGGTGTTATTGGGGGGTGGCATCGGCGGTGTAGGTAACGCTGCCGGTAATCCTCTCGCAAATTCTTTCAAAGCTTGGCTCACATACTCTGAAATCATTTGCTTTACACGATCTTGTTCCACAGTTTGATCATTATCACCATTGTTGTTATTGGATATTTCTGGGGATTGTTCCCTCGAACCACGTGGGGTTCCTGAAGGCGATGGAACTTGGGTTCCACTCCTTTGTTGGTTGTTGTCGTTGGAGTTTGACATAATTCAGAGGATATCACTTGAAAAGTAAACAAATATCATCAGATTCCCGGTAACGGAACCAATCTGTTAACCAAAGAATTAGACCCTTTGACTAAAGCTTATTTTTAAGATGAATACACGTTATTGATAAACAAGGTAATGGAGAAAAATAAATAATATACAATATTGCAGAAATATAGAAAATCGAAGTTAATTGTATTCGAGAATCAGATGCCTTTACAAGCTGTATTCCCCTCCCTTATATAGGAGATTCTTATAACGTACGACTCTTGCTATGGTTACTCATTAATNGGTTACATAACGCTCGAGTAATCAATTGTGGGTCTTTGAATCTGCCCGTAGCTTTGTCTAGATTCATTCTGACCGTGCCTCTCTCCGTTTTGATCAAGTTGAGTTTCCCGTGGCTGATAAGTTCGTGGGTTTACTGAACCGTGCCTCTTTGTACCATACCTCTTCAAAGAATCACATACAGCTGTCGCGTTTTCCTGTGTCCACGTGACTGGCTGAGTTGTCAAAAGCTGACTTACGTGTGAAACTCTTTTTTACCAATACAACTTCTGCATTGCATATTTAAATCGGGACTACGGACCAAGATCTGGGAGATATCCCCTGTACTGCACTGCATATTTAAATTGGGACTACGGATGGAGATCTGGGAGCTTTCCCCCTGTACTGCAATGCATATTTAAATTGGGACTACGGACGGAGATCCGGTAGCTTTCCCCTTGTACTGCATTGCATATTTACTGTTGAGATATATGTTGTGCTAAGCCGAGGGCTCTCTTTCTGTTATTAATTTTTTTCCAGTTTGCATGAATCCTGTTTATCATTGCTTATCTATATTTCACTGTTTTAAATTTATAATTGACTTGTTTTAAAACTCAGTAGAGCCTCAACCTGACCTCGTCACTACTTGATTGGGGTTAGGCTTGGCTTTTACTGAGTACCGAATGTAGAGTACTCAAGCCCTTTCCTGCACATGTTTTCCCCATGTGCAGATCCAGGTACCAGTGCACCGTACAATGGCTAGTCGTATCTTAGCAGCTGCTTAGGAGACCGCGAGGTAATTCTGCCGCGTCCGTAGGATCTCACGAGTCCCCTTCCTACTCTAGTATATATATAGGAGATATATAGATACACTTTCCTTATTCCTTTGTATAGGGCTACAGTAGTTCAGAGTTTGTGACTTTGTGATGTTCCGGGTTTTGGGAAAGTAAAAGCTGTAAATGCCGAGCGGCTAAATTTTATAGTATTGCTTCTTCTTTACTGTTTTTATTATTGTTTTGCCTTATTTTCTGCAAATTTTAGGCTTACCTAGTCGTAGATACTAGGTGCCGTCACGAGACTGTTCGGAGGGTAATTCGGGTCGTGACACAATAATTTTAGGATATAAAGTCCTAGTGACTTAAGACAATATGGCACGTACTTGAGTCATCGAACCAACTCCTTATTTATTTATGCAATAAAGCTTCACGACTTCATATCAGTATCACACAGCAAAGTTATCTGCCATATTTTTCAAGCAAGCGTGTGAGCTTAATACAAGCACAAAGCTGAATCAAACACATTTTACATAATTAGTTAAATCTAACTATGACTTTTCTAGCCAATCATTGGGATTCAACTTAGTGGGAAGAGTTGATTAGACCTAGTTCTAGTCTATTCCTTTCAAAGTGATCCCTACTCAGAGCTTTAGTAAAAATATCATTAATTTGATCTTGAGTTTTACAAAAGTTAATTGAGATATTCCATTTTTCAACATTGTCTCTGAGAAAGTGATGTCTAATATCAATGTGCTTGGTTCTCTTGTGCAAGCATGGATTTTTAGAAATATTTATGGCACTGGTGTTATCACAAAAAATGGGAACACACTCAATAAAAAAACCATAGTCCCTTAGTTGTTGTCTTATCCATAGAAACTGAGCACAATAGGATGCTGCTGTCACACCTCCTTTTTACTACCCTAGAAGGGGTAATAAGGGAGTTTTTCCAATTAATGTGACAATAATCGAAATATAATTATTTATTGATTCAGATTCACCACTTGGGATAATTTATGGTGTCCTAAGTCACCGGTTTATTTTTAATCCCAAATCGAGGAAGTTTTGACTCTGTGTTAAAATCTGCGAAACCAGAAGATCGCGTAAGGAATTCTGTTAACCTGGGAGAAGGTGTTAGGCATTCTCGAGTTCCGTGGTTCTAGCACGGTCTATTAATGATTCATACTTGGCTTATTTTGTCTAATTACTCATTTTAGGACCTATATCTATTTTTACCTTTTACCGCTTGTTATTGCTCGATTAATCGGGAATCTTGACCCGAGTCACGCGTACGTGTACTCATTTCGTTCGGCGCGTCAAGAATCATGTCACGCGAACGTGTACACAATAAATAACTCTTTTCTATTATTAAGAAAATTTGGCCGAAGTTGTGCGAACGCATACCCCGATTTTGTTTCTAAGATTGTAATTATGCCACGCGAATGTGTCCACAACCACGACGATGGATCAATTTGCGCCTAAAGCATTTTCTATGAATATTCATTAATTAGTATTTGTGAGGGCCATAAGTGATTTAATGAAGATGACACGCTTCACTCTATTTAAAGAATTATATCTAATCACAAAAAAAAAATCTAATGATGTTCTTATACAACTATTAGGTGGGATAAAGGAGAGTTGGTGTTCATGCTAGTCCTTTAATTGTTTGCGTCTATTCTGGTTTGAGCTTAAAGCCAAAACTATTCGAAAAACAAATTGGACCCAAGATCGAGCCCAAAAGTGAGGCTAGGCAGATTGTCGCCTCTTTTCAGATGGGCCAAACAGACCCAAGCCCACTGCATTACTTAAAAGAGGTCGCTTAGAGCAAACACACACTGATGATGGTTGGGCTCGAGATTGAGCCCAAATGAAAGAACGAAGATAGCCAGAGCCAAACGAGACTGGCCACAGCCCAGGCGGCCCCATAATCACTGTTTTACTATTAATGTCAACACCATGCATCTGGAATTTAAAACTACTCACTAATTATACTGAATTCACAAGTATAACAGCCTTAACAATAGTGAGATTATAAGCGATTTAAATCGTATACAGTGGTCAGATAACACCTTTTCAAACATACAAACTCTTTTTCAAATCATAGCTCTTAAAAGGAACTCAGATGCTTAGGACCAGATCCTAAGGGGAATTAAACCAGAGAAATCATGACATGAACCGACACTGAACTGAGAATCAATACTGAACCAAAACAAAACTAACCAAAGATGTTCATTACTTGACTTTGACCAATACTACAGAAAGCTTAAGTATTCTAAATACTCAACATGAGGACCCTTGAGACAAATCACAAACCATCATAATAAACTGAGATCCTAAACCAGGCTTAAAGATGAGAAAGCTAGTTTCAACAGTAAAAGAAAAGAAATGAGAGGAACCACATAAAAAGAAAGCTGAAACTAGTAAAGATGCCAGATGAACTTAAAGAAACATGTTTATGAAATTAAAAGAAGCAACATTTATCATTAGATCTTCACATTTCAACTACATATCTCAAACTTGCACTTTACATATCATTCATGGTCCAAGAAGTGCCTGGATATCAAAACAAAGCAAAAGGGAGTGAGGATTTCAGCAAGAACAGAAGGATGAGCACAACAGCAAGCCAAAGCAACCACAACTTCTTTAGTCCATGGCCAAAGACCTGAAAACCAACAAACCAACGAAAGCCTTTCAAATATTCTTCTAAAGGAAAAAGCAGAAAAACAATTCGGGCCAATTTCCAATGAAAGTAGTGTAGAAATTTTTGTGTATTTTTCTAAGGTTCAGCCTCTAGCCTCTTGAGTGAAAGAAGGGTCTATATATAGCCCTTATGGGGTGCCATGTGCTGCAGAAACATAATGGGAATTATTCCCTCACACAAGCATCTTTTTAACTACCTGGACAACTGGCTGTCCCTTATTGGCTCAGCATTTTTGTGCTAATCCAATGGGGACAGTTGCCCCAGGTTCTAGAACCTTCCTAGATACCTTTTGACCTAAAGTTTGATTCATATCTTTCCCAGCCCCCTTAAGTTCTTCCCCCCCCCCACACTTCCAATTGCCTATGAATTAGTACTAACAAACAAGAGCCAATACCAGAACAACTTAATTGATTGAAAGTACCAACACTTAGGCGACTAACTCTTGAATTAACTCTAAACTTAAAATTTTATCACTAAGAAAGATCCGAAATGACACAACATCTAAACAATTGAAACCAATATTAACAATAACTAATGACTGAACCATCCCTGAGGTTCGAACCCTTTTGAATCCAATTACACACTGCTATTAACAAGCAATCACACTACAATGAATGATTAAACATGCTTGTTCCCAAACGAACTTGCCTAGGCATGAACTAAACCAATCTGGATAAATCCTAGCCAAAACTTAAAATCTGATGACATTGCATGGAGGGGATTTAGAAAAAGGAGGGTGAGGAGATCATGTGGTGTTAATTTGGAGGGGGTCGGAGTGCCGAAACTACCGTGAGGCGATTTTCGGCAGGTGGAATATGGTGGAGACGATGGGGGTTTTTAGGGCGGCGGCTAGGGTTTCTAGTCTCTGAACTTGAGAGACGAGGAATGAGGGGGAGTGGAATGGGGGGGGGGGGGCTTGAGTTAGG
>ML431544.1:27767-50557 GCA_005239525.1 Nicotiana knightiana
GGTATTTGGGGGGGGGGGTGCTTGAGTTAGGACAGTTAAATACTCACAGTGACCCGAGTTCCGGGCCATTAGATCATCGAAATCCAACGTCTGAGATGATGCAACTCAAAAATGGGGTCGTTTGGTTGATTGGGGAGGCTGGATCGGGTAGCCCTATTTTGGGCTTGGGTTGGAATGGATCAAAGGGGTTTGGGCCCTAATTAGAACAAACTTTTTCTAATTCTTTTTCTCTTTTTTTTCAATTGTTTTTCTTTTCCTTTTAATTAATTAAAACCTAAATTAAATTCCTAAATTAAATTAAATTGCAAAATTGAGCTATTTATCTACCATAATTTTTACAAAATTAATTACTCCTAGATTGAAGAGGAAATTACTAAGCTAAAATTAAAAAATCCAAAAATTCAAAAGTAAACCAATTTTTGTGATTTTCATTTTTGAATAAAGCAACTAATTCACTAATTAATCTTAACAATGTAAAAATGCAATCTAAATGCAATGCATGGTTTTTGACATTTTCATGATTTAAAAAAAAATAAACATGCACATAAATGCAAACAATTAGCACAAATTCCCACAAAATCCTATAAAATTGTAAAAATGGGAAAAAAATTGTTTTTCTTATATTTTATGGGAGTAATTCCTATAGGGAAAAAATCACATGCTCACAGCTGCCCCTCTTTGCTCGGAAACATGAAGGGTTTTCGGGCAAAGATAAAGTGAGCGTGTACGAGCGATTTTTGCCCGTTTGAATACTCCATGGGAATCATTTTTTAAGATTTAAACTGTATTCCTTGTTATCCGGGTGGGCACCTGATTTCCAAATACTTGAAATTATATTCCCTTGTTCTCCAGGTGGGCACCTGATTTTTTGTAACTTGAACTGTATTCCCTTGTTCTCCAGGTGGGCACCTGATTTCCACAACTTGAAATATATTTCCTTGTTCTCCAGGTAGGCGCCTGATTACCAAACTTGAGACTGTTTTCCCTTGTTCTCCAGGTGGGCGCCTGACTTCCACAACTTGAACTGTATTCCCTTGTTCTCCAGGTGGGCGCCTGATTTCCACAACTTGAAATGTATTCCCTTGTTCTTCAGGTGGGCGCCTGATTACCGAACTTGAGACTGCATTCCCTTGTTCTCCAGGTGGGCGCCTGACTTCCACAACTTGAAGTGTATTCCCTCGTTCTCCAGGTGGGCGCCTAATTTCCACAACTTGAACTTGTATTCCCTTGTTCTCCAGGTGGGTGCCTGATTGCCAAGCTTGAAACTGTATTCTCTTGTTCTCCAGGTGGGCGTCTGATTGCCAAGCTTGAAACTGTATTCCCTTATTCTCCAGGTGGGCGCCTGATTGCCAAGCTTGAGACTGTATTCCCTTGTTCTCCAAGTGGGCGCCTGATTGCCAAAACTTGAACTGTGTTCCCTTGTTTTTCAGGTGGGCACCTGATGCCTCTCTGACTTGCGGATTGAAAGTTGCCTCTATTCTTCAGGCGGGCTCTCCCGATGCTACTTGAACTAGGAAATTGAAAGTTGAACACTGACCCTATTATTCAGGAGGGCTCCTGATGCCTTTTGAACTCGAAAATATAAACCGAAAATTGACCCTAGTCTCCTGGTGGGTACCTGCAATCACGATAAAACAAACAAAACAAAGAAAATTTTTGCCCCAGTTTTGACTAGGAACATTTGTGAGTGTTAGCGGAATCCCATTTTTCAGGTGGTCCTGAAAATTCGCGGTTGAACCTGTCCGGTACATGCTTTCCTTACGGAGGGTTCATCTGGAACAAACGATATTTCCTGCTCCTGTTTCAATCAAAGAAAACTTTATCAGTTTGAATAATGTGTTGGTTAGTTTGTCGCAATCTTGCCGAAGATGGCTTTCCCACCGCCGTGCTTTGTGCTAACTGGACGCTTTGAACTAGCCAAGAATTTGTTTGACTTTCTGACTGAGTCTCAACCACAGGACCCTGAAAGACCCGAATGACCTGTACTCAAATCACTGTTTTACATTTCTGTCCTTCCCATTTGAACCTCTGCATTTTCCACAACATTCACAAACCACTCGACCACTTGAACTTTCACTAACACCTTATTTTCCATTTTTACATTGTGCTATTTCTGATATGTCTTGGCCGCACTTTGCTCTGTGCAATTTAGGAAGTTGGTAGTAAGCTTTTGGAATCCTTCTTTACTTGCTCAAAAGAGGCTGACATTGGAAAAGCCTTAGAGAAATAAACCCAAAAGAAATGAAATGCAATGACTTTGAGAATTAGGGATAAAGAAGAAAATTCGAAACAAGATGACTGTTTGTGGAAGAAAAAAGGAAAAGAGACTTATCTGAGTGAAGCAGCTGGAACCAATGATCATGACGTGCATTTCGGATTAATCATCTCAGCCTGTTCAACCAATCTACTTTCAGTTGTCATACCTCATGCCCGGGATCTCCATAACCTGATCTCTTCGCCAAATCATTGCCCTTGTTCGGTTTGCGGTGCCCTGAAGGGTTTTCACCAACATACCTCTCTTATTTGTTCGTCTCTCAACTCACTGTCGCCTTACGGTGCCCGTGAAGGTTTTCACCAATAAGACTCTCTCATTTTTGATTTCTCTCAGCTCACCATCGCCTTACGGTGCCCGTGAGAATTTTCACCAATAAGACTCTCTCATTTATTTTTTTTCCTTTTTGCGGCACGGAGTGTTGCCCCTGGTGTGAATCATACCTCTGTCTCGCTTGACTTGGCACTCTCAAATATTGGTCGAAAGGTCGTTCTTTGGACCGTAATGCGGGCTTTTGGATGGGGTTAGGAAGAAAGAATAAAGGCTCAAAAACAAATTGAGTGGGTTCATAATTACAAAACTTTGGAATCAGATCTTTTACATAACCACAACTTCTGCCCCAGTTTCTTTGCTTGGGGGCTTTTGAATTTTTATTTGGATGGGACCGAACCGTGAGGCTGCCTACGTATCCTTAAAAGGAATCAGGTCGAACGTAGTTCATGTCATAGGAATTGGTTTGTTGTTACTTTTCTCTTTTTCTCTTCTTTCTTTTTTTTCTTCTTTTTCTTTTATTTTCTTTTCTTATTCCCCTTTTTTTTGTTTTATTCTTCCCCTTTTTTTTCACTCTTTTTCATTCTTTTCTTTCTCTTTTCTCTTATCTTTTCCTCCTTTCCTTCTTCATTTACCTTTTGTGTTTGTGTTTCTGAACTTTGCTACTGATTCCGAAAGAGGGGTATGAAAGAAAAAAAATAAGGCTCAAAGGGTAACAAAGGGTAAAGTGTTTAGATAGCAGAATAAAATTCCTTCGTTATTCCAATCTTCAAAACATGCCAAGTACAAGAAAACACAATTTAAACCAAATAAATCATACATAATATCTTTTGACTGCATCAGAATTGATAGCCATATCTACACATTTTCCTTCTATATATGTTAAATACAAAGCACCATTGGACAACACTCTTGTTACGATGAACGACCCCTGCCAATTCGGGGCAAACTTGCCTTTTGCTTCAGCCTGATGTGGAAGGATGCGTTTCAATACTTGCTGTCCCACTTCAAATTTCCGGGGACGCACCTTTTTGTTGTATGCTCTTGCCATTCTCTTTTGATACAACTGGCCATGACACACTGCTGCCAGTCTTTTTTCGTCAATCAGACTTAATTTCTCCAAAACGGGTTTTGACCCACTCATCATCATCAATTTCGGGTTCAGCAACAATCCGAAGAGATGGGATCGGGTATCACTGCTTCAGTACCATATACCAACAAATAAGGAGTTGCACCTACTGAAGTGCGAACAGTAGTGAGATAACCTAGCAAAGCAAAAGGAAACTTCTCATAAAATTGCCTGGAACCCTGCACCATTTTCTTAAGTATTTTATTTATGTTCTTGTTGGCCGCCTCGATAGCTCCGTTTGCTTTGGGGAGATATGGAGTGGAATTTTGATGCGTAATCTTGAACTGTTGGCATACTTCTTTCATCAAGTGACTGTTAAGATTAGCACCATTGTCTGTGATGATTACCGTTGGGATTCTGAACCGACAAATGATATTTGAATGAACAAAGTCGACCACTGCCTTCTTAGTCACAGATTTAAAAGTTTCATCTTCGACCCACTTAGTGAAATATTCAATGGCTACCAAAATGAACCTGTGCCCGTTTGACGCTGCAGGCTCAATTTGTCCAATGACATCCATGCCCCAAGCAACAAAGGGCCATGGTGCGGACATTATGTGCAACTCAGATGGAAGAGAGTTAATTAGGTCTCCGTGCACCTGGCATTGATGACATCTGCACACCATGCTGATGCAATCTCGTTCCATGGTGAGTCAATAATACCCTGCTCGAAGAATCTTATTTGCTAGAACATACCCGCTCATATGCGGTCCGCAAACTCCGGAATGTACCTCGACCATGATAGTCGTGGCTTGCTTATCATCGATGCACCTCAAAAGTCCAAGATCTGGAGTTCTCTTGTATAAACTTTGCCCCCCCTCCCCCCCGCGCTCAAGAAAAATCTACTACCCAAACATCGAATTGTTCTCTTTTGATCACTTGTGGCTTGTACCGGATGTACCCCCATCATGATGTACTCCGTGATGTACTCCCTAATGTCATGGAACCATGGTTCACCATCAAGTTCTTCCTCAACCACATTACAGTAGACATGCTGATCTCGAACTTGAATATGCAGAGGGTCGACATAAGCTTTGTCTTGGTGGTGTAACATTGACGCCAAAGTAGCCAAATCATCGGCAACCTCATTATGGATCCTTGGAATATGCTTGAACTCTATTGATCGAAATCGCTGACAAAGATCATGCAAACATTGTCTATACGGTATGAGCTTCAGATCCCGTGTCTCTCATTCTCCTTGAATATGGTGCACCAGGAGGTCCGAGTCTCCCAAGACCTAAACATCCTGGACTCCCACGTCTACAGCTAAACTCAATCCCAAAATGCATGCCTCGTACTCAGCCATGTTGTTGGTGCAATAGAAAGGAAGCTGAGCCGTAACAAGGTAGTGATGCCCTGTTTCCGAGATGAGTACTGCCCCTATTCCGACACCTTTCATGTTATCAGCCCCATCAAAGAAGAGTCTCCAAATGGGCTTTTCTTCCTACTCAACCTTGTCAATATGCATCACCTCTTCATCAGGAAAATAGGTCTTCAATGGCTTATACTCTTCATCAATCAGGTTCTAAGCCAAATGATCAGCCAATGCTTGGGCTTTCATAGCGGTCCGAGTCACATAGATAATGTCAAATTCTGTGAGCAGAATCTGCCACTTCGCAAGTCTTCCTGTGGGCATAGGCTTCTGAAAGATGTACTTTAGGGGATCCAGGCGAAAGATGAGGTAAGTAGTGTAAGATGACAGATAATGCCTCAACTTTTGTGCCAGCCAAGTCAGGGCGCAACATGTTCTTTCAAGGGGAGTTTACTTAACCTCATAGGATGTGAACTTCTTGCTGAGATAATAGATGGCTTGCTCTTTCCTGCCGGTGATGTCATGCTGACCCAACACACATCAAAACAATTTATCCAAGATCGTGAGATAGAGAATTAAGGGCCTCCCGGGTTTTGGCGGGACCAACACAAGCGGGTTTGACAAGTATCCCTTGATTTTATCAAATGCTTCCTAGCACTCATCAGTCCATTTGACCACAACATCCTTCTTTAACAACTTAAAGATGGGCTCACAAGTTGTCGTGAGTTGAGCAATAAACCTGCTAATGTAGTTTAAGCGCCCGAGCAAACTCATCACCTTAGTCTTGTTCCTTGGAGGTGGCAACACTTTAATAGCTTTGATCTTTGACCGGTCCAACTCAATGCCTCGACGACTGACTATGAATCCCAACAACTTTCCGGATGGGACACCAAATACGCACTTGGCAGGGTTAAGCTTAACATCGTACCTGCGGAGCCTTTGGAAAAACTTTCTCAAATCTCTGACGTGGTCGGCCTGCTGCTTTGACTTTATGATCACATCATCCACGTAAACCTCAATCTCCTTGTGTATCATGTCATGGAACACAGTAGTCATTTCCCTCATGTAAGTTGCCCTATCATTTTTCAAACCAAATTGCATTATCCGGTAGCAATAAGTTCCCCATGGAGTAATGAATGCTGTCTTTTCTGCATCCTCCTCATCCATCAAAATCTGGTGGTATCCCGCATAGCAATCCACGATAGACCCGATCTCGTGCTTGGCACAGTTGTCAATCCGAATGTGGATTTGGCAATGGAAAATTATCCTTTGGGTTTGCTTTGTTGAGATCACGGTAATCAACGCACACCCTGGTCTTGCCATCCTTCTTTGGCACCGGCACAACATTAGCTAACCAAGTGGGATATCGCGTGACTCGAATGACCTTTGCTTCCAACTGCTTTGTGATTTCTTCCTTAATCTTCACACTCATGTCAGTTTTGAACTTTCTCAGCTTCTTCTTGAAGGGAGGGAATGCCGGGTCAATTGGCAATTTGTGGACCACCAAATCGGTACTCAAGCCTGGCATGTCATCATACGACCATGCAAAAATATCCTTATATTCCAACAATGCTTTGATTAATTCTTCCCTGATTTGTGGCTCAAGATGGACACTTATCTTGGTTTCTCTGACATTATCTGGATCTTCTAACTTGATTGCTTCCATTTCATTCAGATTAGGCTTGGGTTTTTCTTCAAAATGATTTAGTTCCTTACTAATTTCCTCTAATGCCTCGTCCTCATCATATTTTGTTTCACCATCACACTCTATTTCTTGGATTATTATTTCAGAATTAGATTGACTTTTAAGACTGGACTGAAGATTCCTCATGCATGTCATGTCATTGAAACCAGCATAAAAAGAACTGTACAAAGAAGAAAAGGAAACAAAATAAGAACTATCAGGAAAGATGGAAAAGGGAAATTGCATTTCATTGAAAATAAAGGATAACAGGGTTTGTACATTAACAAACGAAAAGTAAAAATCTGGGTCACAACCCTGGAATAACCCAGATAGAAATGAAACCAAAACAAACTACCAAAACTCCTTCCGAGTAGGGAGAGGAGTTGCCTTCCAATTGTTAAGCTTTACATTCGGCCCGACGAACTGCACGTCTGCTTTGCTGGACCCTCCTCCGACTTCTACCATGTTCACATCCTCAAACAACCTCTAGAACCTTCCAATTAACTCTTCATTAATGTCATCCACAAGACTTGGAACTGTTGACATTGGGCGTTTCCTGGCACCGGGCTTGACAAAGGACCCGGAGAGATGCAGGATAGGCTTCGGAAGTGCCCACGCCTTCTGTTTCAACCTTTTATCCCTTTTCACATCTGCCGCTGTGGGTTTGAATCCAAGACCGAATGGCCAAATTTTTAGGGAGGGACACTGGTTGTACGATACCTTGCCCGGATGCACCCAGACCTTTACCTTGCATAAAGCCATTTTTCAGCATTTTAGAGGCCACTATGACGGATGCAGAGGCTATCTTTGGGGTTGGAATACATTCCCCTTTTGGAACCTTCTCGACCGGCACTATTTTAGAAACCTGATAGACCCAAGGCCCTTTGTCGTCTTCGGCCTCAGTAAACGGGACATAGGCATCACTGCGAGCACACAAATTCTCCTCACCATGCACGACGATCTCCTGTCTGTCCCACTCAAACTTGACCATCTAGTGCAAAGAGGACGGGACTGCTTTGGCAGTGTGTATCCGCGGCCGACCTAACAGCAAATTGTAAGAGACGGCTACGTCCAATACCTAGAATTCCATGGTGAACTCCACCGGTCCTATTGTCAAGTCAAGCACTATATTAGCAACTGAGTCTTTTCCTCCACCGTCAAAACCTCGGACGCATATGCTGTTCTTGCAGATCCTCTCATCATCAAATTTTAACTTGTTCAGAGTAGAGAGAGGGAAAATGTTTGAACTGGAGCCATTTTCAACTAATACCCTAGTGACCACAGAATCTTCACATTTTACCGTGAGATAGAGAGCTTTGTTGTGTTCAGTTCCTTCCACGGGCAACTCGTCGTCAGAGAAGGTGATTCTGTTAACCTCAAATATTTTGTTGGCAATCTTTTCAAGATGATTCACTGAGATTTTTTCGGGGACATGAGCCTCGTTCAGAATTTTCATCAGGGCCCAACGATACTCATCTGAATGGATCAAAAATGCTAGCAGGGAAATTGGAGGTGGCGCCTTTCTTAACTGCTCCGCGATGGAGTAATCTTGCACCTTCATTTTTCTCAAAAACTCCTCCGCTTCTTCTACAGTGACTGCTTTCTTTACTAGAACTGGGTTATCTCTAGATGTTTTAGCTTTCCTTAACTCTTCCGGGAAAAAACATCTCCCCGAACGAGTTAATCACTGGGCTTCATTGACTTCTTCTCTCACTTCCTTTCCCTTATAGGTCACTATCACCCGTTCTTAGCTCCATGAGATAGCCTTGGTGTTGACTACCTGCAACTGGGTTGCAGGTTTGATGATTATAGGGTCCGTACGGGCACCCTTTACAATTATGATAGGCTTACTCGTCAACCCTGGCACGACCACCCTTGCCTCCTCTTGCTTTGCTACATAATTACTTGGGGATCTCTTCTCAGCTATGACAGACGGCTCACCATTTGTCATGATCGACTTGTTCACAGATCCTTCAATCGTTGGTTTTTTGACTGGCTTGACCTCACTAGACTGAATCATCATGCAGACTGTGAGGGCTTCTTGGGTTCCCCTTATTTATGTACTATCTCGATCATGTTGGTTTCATCATGGGTTGGCAATGGGTTCTGATTGATGTTGGGTGCCTCCGAGATTTGGACTACAATCTGGTTTGTGTCGATGAGCTCCTGGATGGCATTTTTCAGATGCCAACACTTCTCTGTATCATGTCCCCGAGTACTAGAACAGTAGGCACAACTCAATGAGTAATCAAGATTCTTTGGGGAGGGTTTGACAATTTCGACTCGATTGGCCTCAGCACATCCAACTGCCTCAATATGCGAAATAAATTGGTATAAGACTCCCCTAACGGGTGAAAGTTTTCTTCCGCTGCAACCTCTCATTTCTGAACACTGGTTTGGGCCGGAAACTTGGGACGGTAGGATTTTGATAGGCTTGTGGGGGTGGGTAAGAATTTTGTGGGGCTGGGGCATGCCATTGTGAATAAGAAGGAAATTGAGTGTATGACTGGGTGTGGTGGACAGAAATTGGAGGGTTTGGTGATGGGAAGTAATGTTGGGGTGGACTATATGGAGTTTGGGGGTAGGCTCGGTGATGGGGTCGGGGCTGGGTATAATGGGGTGACGGGCTCCTTGGTCCAAACCATGATCCTGAATCAACTGTTGCAACGTCTTCTTTCTTCTTTTTTCCAATCATTCCCCCGGTACCATTTTGAACGGCTTGGGTGGTTTCTTTGATGGCCGAATAGCTCATGATTTTTCTTGATTTAAGTCCTTCCTCCACCATGCCACCCATCTTTACTACCTCATTGAAAGGCTTGCCTATGGCCGATATCAGATGGCCAAAGTAAGTAGGCTCCAGAGCCTGCAAAAAGTACTCCACCATTTTGTTTTCCTCCATCGGGAGGTTAACTCTTGCCGCTTGTTCTCTCCAGCGAAAGCCATATTTTTTGAGACTTTAACTAGGCTTCTTCTCAATCATAGTTAAAGACAAACGATCTGGAACAATCTCTATGTTGTATTGGAAATGACGAGCGAATGCTTGGGCCAAATCATCCCAAGTATACCATATGATGTGATCCTGACGAGTGTACCACTCCAATGCCGCGCCACTCAGACTCTGGCTAAAGTATGCCATCAGTAGTTCATCTTTCCCACCAGCTCCTCTCATTTTACTGCAGAATCCCCTCAAATGGGCCACCGGGTCTCCGTGCCCATCATATAGTTCAAATTTAGGCATTTTGAATCTCACAGGCAGCTGAACATCGGGAAATAAACACAAATAGTTGTAGGCTACGCTCACCTGGCCTCCCAATCCCTGCATGTTCCTGAAAAATTGTTCCAGGCTTCTTACCTTCCTGAACATCTCCTCCTGCTCCAGGTTTTTAGGCGGTTTCTCAGTCTCAACAAGGAAGTCAAAACGAGGAGTGTAGGAGTAATGGTCTGGGGTCTTGAAAGTAGGCTCAAGGGGATAGTATTGGTTATCTTGGGTATGGAATAATGGCTCAATGGAGGATCGATGGAGTGTAGTGGGCGGGGGTGCTATGAAAACAGGGGTGGCTGGTGGAGGGGGGCATGGGATTGGTTTGGCTGGTAGTGCTTGTGTGGTTTGGGAAATGATGCCCTGATAGTGGTGGTAATGGGGGAAGCCTGGTGGACGTTGCGGAGATGATTCAACAGTAGGAGGTTCTTGGGATTGAGCTAGTGGCGGGATGACAGCAGGGTTGGCGGGGTATGATGGTGGTGGATGCCCCTTCGTCCATGCTTGGTACATCTCTGCCATTTGGTGTTTCAACTTATGTAACTCCTCTTTCAGATTAACATCAGACTCTTCTTCCTCCCTTGACGGATCAATAACACTTGCATCTAGCTCTTTTCCAGCCATGCTTAACTTGTCTTTAGACCTGGTGTTGTAAGGGTGGGTTGCCAGAATGCCAAACAAACTAACCACCTGCCTAGACTTAATGACAATAGCAAACTTGTCAGCGTTAAAAGATTTAACAGATAGGCAAACGTACATTTGGGATGCAATGCACCTAGACAGTAAAGCTTCTATTCATGCATTTGAATGGCTACATGCTTTATCCCGGCTTTTAACTAACCCTTCGCATTTTGCGCTTTCCTATTCTCTCTTTTTTTCTTTCACTCCAAAACCCTTCCCAATCATTATTGGCCTTTTCCACTTATTTTTGTTGCCCCCCTCTTTATTTAGCACTTGTTTTTCCTCTCTTGTTTTTCCATTATTTCGTTTCACTCGATTTTCTTGATTTTCTTTCTTTGATTTTTTTTCATTTTATGGTTATGATCGAATCCTATGGGGATTTCCTACGTATCATGGCGCCACATGAATCAGATCATTATGTAGTTCAGGGGAATAAACGTAAAAATAACAGAAAAGGAAAAGAAAACTTTTTTTTTCTTTAGATTTTCATATTTCCTAAAAAAATTCGATTAAAAAGACTCTGACATACAGACTCTAAACAGGAAAACAAATCAGACTCGAAAAATGAAATACAAACTTAAAACCAAAAGAAACATCAGAAGTACATAAGAGCCTCCATCGGTGCCCTGGGAGCCTGCGGAGCATTCCGGTCTCCACGCGGGCCTTCGTGCAATATCCTGTTGAATACAGTCCAAGTCAGACATCACCGGATGAACAAATGTCATCACAGAAGCAAAGAACATGGACCTAGTCATGTTTTCACATTCGTGACATTTCATTGTGACATAGTATGCTATTTCTTTAATCCTTGCTCTGATGACACCTTTCTCCTGAAGAAGTCGCCCGATCTGCTGTGCCCGAGCCTCCAACACTTGTGCGTTTGCATTGTTCTGATTCTGTAGTTGTTGCATGCTTTCATCTAGTCGATAGATTAGCCAATAACAATGCTCTCTTTCCGCTTTGAAATTCTTTGCTTGCTGGGTCATTTCGTTCTCGAAAGCAGTCAGCTTTTTCTTTAAAAACATGACTTCTCTATCATACTTTCCCTTTAACTGTTGCACAAAGCACGACCGTTCTTCTACATTCTTTGCTAATTTTGCCTGGGCCTTTGTCAATTCCTATTCGGCTTTTCCCAGTCAACTCCATAATCACACACTTTCCGTCTAAGACTGCTTATAAGCTTTTCATCCTTTCTGCTCCTGGACGGGTTTTCAGCGGCTATCCTCATTCTCTGAATTTGAGCTCGGAGGGCTTCATTTTCTTGGACCAACCTCTTCCTTTCACCTTCAGCTTCCTGCACTTGCAAATCATTATCAAAAATAACATTCCTCAATCTTTCTTCTAAGGTGTGAATGGTAGCTTGATATTCTTTCTCCTTTTCTCCCTAGGCCAATCTTTCCCAGACTTTATCATCAAAAGCCTGAACATGAGGTCTCTTAGCGGATCTTTCAGGCTCGGGCTTTGGTTCATTGTTAGCTGGGTGTCGCTTTTCAGATATCGGCAACCATTCCAATATCGTTGGATTAAAGCCTCAGGTAGCATAGCTTCTGGGTGGAACTCAATGACTTGGGTACTTAAATCCTCATCTCCGGGCACCACTTGATATCTTCCCAACTGCCTTAAAACTATTTGCGGTGCATACGGCTGGACACTTCTTAAACCCATCAAAATCAGATGGCCCTTTGTAGCCGTCATGTGTATGATTTCTGTTACTGGTAGCCACTCTATAGTCCATTCAATCTGACTGGCTTTTAGAGTTCTTAAGTGGGAGACCCAGGCTTCAAACCCTTCTGGAGAATTGTAGTCTTTCACCCTTTCCTCATAGATCTTGATGAAGTTGTCTTTGCCCGAGCCGTAACTCATGAATTTGGTTTGATGGCGGAGATGCTCGATCAACCACATTTGCAAAAGAATGTTACAACCCTCAAAGAATTGAGCCCCGGACTTACACAATGTTAATGCTCGGTAAATGTTTGCCAACACTAATGGAGCAAGTGTATGATTTTCTTTAGTAGTGAGGACTTGTGCAATCTTGGCCATGGGGATATCTATTTTTCCCTTCCGCATTCGGAAAGACTATAATTCCCAAAAACGCCACCATGAAAGCGAACCGACGATGAATTTGCCATATGCTCTTATCTTATTTTTTACATAATCCCTTTTCATGCGTTTCGAACCTAACTGAGTGCCCAAACCTCGAGTAAAAGAATTGAAAGGAACAATATCCTTTGCTTACATGGGCCTTCTTCATTTGTTTGCTGATACTTAAGAGATCAAAAAATTGTGCACAGAAGGAGCCCTTGGGAATATAAGTTCCTGTTTTCTCAAATGCCGACCAAAGTCAATATATCCGGCTATTTCCTCCAAAGTAGGGGTGAGCTCAAAATCCGAGAAACGAAAAACATTGCGGATTGGATCCCAAAAAGTTACCAATGCGTTGATTAAATCCTCCCGCTGTTTGATTTCCATAATGTCTACAAGGGCACCCAATTTCTCTTTTACCCAATCCTGGCCATTTCCATCTAAATCATACCACCACATATGCAGTTGCAACTGAGCCTTTTCTATGACCACAAGTGCCGGTTTCTGGACCGTCTTCATTAGTACCTGCGGATGGTCAAGGTTAGGATTTACTCTGGGGGACTCTTTTGCGAAACAAGTTTTCATTTTCTAAAACAAAGAAAAATCAAAGAAGAATGCACCCTCCCCATGCCATTTTAACAAAAGTGGTTGCTTTTGTAAATATGACCCCTTCGCAATTCCAAATAAATCTAGAGGCCAGGAGGGGATATTTTATGGAAAAATGACACCTTAAAGACAGACTTATCCGTTCTTTGCGAAAATAACCCTTCGACAATTGAAATATGTTCTAAGGATATCCCAACAAGAATGATCTAATACATGACCGGAGCTTGGCCGGCTCGTTTTGACCAAAGCACTGGACTACACTTTATTTAGTTATCTTTGAAAAATAAGGCCGAACCTTATGTGGGTTGCCTACGTATCCCACATCCGGTGGGAATCAAAGCTGCGTAGTTCGGTTAGTTTTGACATCATTGAAACATTGACCTACTTTTTGAAATGCATTTATTTTTCTTTTTTTTTAAAAACCAAAAATTGGGCAGAGTTTAAGGATGTTTTCAAATACCGGGGTTTTCGAAACAGGGTTAATTTCCTTCCTACATAACTCTTGGTTTTTCTCTTGATTTTCTCTCCTAGCCGGTCAGCATGCAAGCCGAAACAAAGAAATGCACACATAGCACGTATGATGCATCAAGATGGTCTTTATTTTTGGGACACCTGTCCTAGACGGACCCAACCCCTATGTTGAGTCCCCTAAGTCACATGCACGTGATGTAAATAATCGTTCCTATTAGGGATCCGGCATGGGGTTTTGTTATTCTAGGTTTAAACCTGGGCTTATGTTCTAGACCTGGGTTACCCGAGCGGACAGCTCGAGCCGAGGTGGGGGCAACGTACCGGGAGCACGAAAGTCTACCCGTCCTTGTTGCTGATCCATCCTCGTTCTTATTTGGTATGACCTCTAATAGAAAGGTGGGCCACGCGAACGTGTGCACCAATTTTTAGAAGACTCAGAAGGGAGGCGTAGGAAGACAGTTTTAAATACAGTTCAAATAAATATCAAAGCGGTAAGTAAATAATATTTAGCACATTTGAGCGCACAACACAAACTAATATTTAATAAAGCCAAGTAAAATCAAACACAAGCTCGAACTTGAACCCTGAACCAGATATTCTGGGTTCGATCCCCAGCAGAGTCGCCAGAGCTGTCACACCTCCTTTTTCACTACCCTGAAAGGGGTAATAAGAGAGTTTTTCCAATTAAAGTGACAATAACCAAAATGGAATTATTTATTGATTCAGATTCGCCACTTGGGATAATTTATGGTGTCCCAAGTCACCGGTTTATTTTTAATCCCAAATCGAGGGAGTTTTGAATCTGTGTTAAAGTTTGTAAAACCAGAAGACCGGGTAAGAAATTCTGTTAACCCGGAAGAAGGTGTTAGGCATTCTCGTGTTCCGTTGTTCTGGCAAGGTCGCTTAATGATTCATACTTGGCGTATTTTGTCTAATTACTCATTTTAGGACCTATATTTATGTTTACTTTTTACCGCTTTTAATTGCTCGATTATTCAGAAATCTTGACACGAGTCACGCGTACGTGTACTCATTTCGTTCGGTGTGTCAAGAATCATGTCACGCGAACGTGTACACAATTAATAACGCTTTTCTATCATTAAGAAAATTCGGCCGAAGTTGTGCAAACGCATACCCCAATTTTGTTTCTAAGATTGTAATTATGCCATGCGAACGTGTCCACAACCACGACGATGGATCAATTTGCGCCTAAAGCATTTTCTATGAATATTCATTAATTAGTATTTGTGAGGGCCATAAGTGATTTAATGAAGATGGAACGCTTCACTCTATTTAAGGAATTATATCCAACCAAAAAAAATAAAATCTAATGATGTTCTTATACAACTATTAGGTGGAATAAAGGAGAGTTGGTGTTCATGCTAGTCCTTTAATTGTTTGCGTCTATTCTGGTTTGAGCTTAAAGCCAAAACTATTCGAAAAATAAATTGGACCCAAGATCGAGCCCATTAGTGAGGCTAGGCACACTGTCGCCTCTTTTCAGATGGGCCAAACAGACCCAAGCCCACTGCATTACTTAAAAGAGGTCGCTTAGAGAAAACACACACTGATGATGGTTGGGCTCGAGATTGAGCCCAAATGAAAGAACGAAGATAGCCGGAGCAAAACGAGACTAGCCACAGCCCAAGCGGCCCCATTTGGGCCAACTCCAAACTCCAAATGCTTGGCAATGATAATTCAAACGTTAAGGCCCTACCAAGGCCCACCTGACCATAATTGACATACAACAACATGATGTGCAAGCCCCAAAAATCGCAACACCCAAATAACCATGTCATACACTTTTAAATCACTGTTTTACTATTAATGTCAACAGCATACATCTGGAATTTAAAACTACTCACTAATTATACTGAATTCACACGTACAATAGCCTTAACAATAGTGAGATTGTAAGCGATTTACATCGAATACAGTGGTCAGATAACACCTTTTCAAATGTACAACCTCTTGTTCAAATCATAGCTCTTAAAAGGAACTCAGATGCTTAGGACCAGATCCTAAGGGGAATTAAACCAGAGAAATCATGACATGAACTGACACTGAACTGAGAATCAACACTGAACCAAAACAAAACTAACCAAAGATGTTCATTACTTGACTTTGACCAATACTACAGAAAGCTTAAGTATTCTAAATACTCAACATGATGACCCTTGAGCCAAATCACAAACCATCATAATAAACATTTATCATTAGATCTTCTCATTTCAACTACATATCTCAAACTTGCACTTTACATATCATTCATGGTCCAAGAAGTGCCTGGATATCAAAACAAAGCAAAAGGGAGTGAGGATTTCAGCAAGAACAGAAGGATGAGAACAGCAGCAAGCCAAAGCAACCAAAACTTCTTTAGTCCATGGCCAAAGACCAGAAAACCAACAAACCAACGAAAGCCTTTCAAATATTCTTCTAAAGGAAAAATCAGAAAAATAATTCGAGCCAATTTCCAATGAAAGTAGTGCAGAAATTTGTGTGTATTTTTCTAGGGTTCAGCCTCTAGCCTCTTGAGTGAAAGAAGGGTCTATATATAGCCCTTTTGGAGTGCCATGTGCTGCAGAAACATAAAGGGCATTATGCCCTCACACAAGCATCTTTTTAACTACCTGGACAACTGTCTGTCCCTTATTGGCTCAATATTTTTGTGCTAATCCAATGGGGACAGCTGCCCCAGGTTCTAGAACCTTCCTAGATACCTTTTGACCCAAAGTTTGATTCATATCTTTCCCAACCCCCTTAAGTTCTTCCTTATAAGATTGAACCCCCCCACACACACACTTCCAATTGCCTATGAATTAGACCTAACAAACAAGAGCCAATACCGGCACAACTTAATTGATTGAAAGTACCAACACTTTGGCGACTAACTCTTGAATTAACTCTAAACTTAAAAATTTTATCACTAAGAAAGATCCGAAATGACACAGCATCTAAACAATTGAAACCAATATTAACAATAACTAATGACTGAACCATCCCTGAGTTCGAACCCTTTTGAATCCAATTACACACTGCTATTAACAAGCAATCGCACTACAATGAAAGATTAAACATGCTTGTTCCAAACGAACTTGCCTAGGCATGAACTAAACCAATCGGATAAATCCTAGCCAAAAATGAAAATATGATGACATTGCATGGAAAAATCATGAACTAATCCTAAAATAACTGACTAACATTAATGATTAATTACAGAGAAAAGAAAACGAAAACCTAACAGCCTAAAATTATGACTAACTACACCTTTTCATTTTCCGGTCAAAAGAGACAGAGAAAGTAGGCAAAATCAAAGATGTAAAGAAGATTCTAAAGAAAATCAGGAGAATGAGAAAAATAGAAAAAAGGGAAGAAGAACAAGTACCTACTGCAATGGACGACTAGCGGCTCCGGCTGGACCCGTCTTCTCCCGATTTAAATCCAAAAATAGGTGTCAAATGGCTGTTCCCAGTGAGAACAGACAAGTGATACCCATTTCCGGCTCAAATCGTCTTGGAAGCTCATGAATGCCCACCCAGATTTGAAATTGGTGAAGTTTGAGAGGGATTCGAGGGGACTGATTTAAGGATCTGGGAAGAAGAGGAGGCTGGGAGTGTTTGGTGTAATTTGGGTGAGTTAAGGTTTTGGGGTCCGATTTTAGATCTAAGATTGGAGAGTATTGAGAGGGATTCGAGGGAAACTATTTTGGGATTTAGAAAAAAGAGGGTGAGGAGATCATGGGGTGTTAATTTGGAGGGGATCGGAGTGCCGGAACTACCGTGAGGCAATTTTTGGCGGGTGGAATGTGGTGGAGACGATGAGGGGTTTTTAGGGCGGCGGCTAGGGTTTCCAGTCTCTAAACTTGAGAGACGAGGAATGAGGGGGAGGGTATTTGGGGGGGGGGGTGCTTGAGTTAGGACAATTAAATACTCACGGTGACCCGAGTTCCGGGCCATTAGATCATCGAAATCCAACGGCTGAGATGATGCAACTCAAAAATAGGGTCGTTGGAATGGATCAAAGGGGTTTGGGCCCTAATTAGAACAAACTTTTTCTAATTCTTTTTCTCCTCTTTTTTTAAATTGTTTTTCTTTTCCTTTTAATTAATTAAAACCTAAAATAAATTCCTAAATTAAATTAAATTGCAAAATTGAGCTAAGTATCTACCATAATTTTTACAAAATTAATTACTCCTAGATCGAAGAGGAAATTACTAAGCTAAAATTTAAAAAGCCAAAAATGCAAAAGTAAACCAATTTTTGTGATTTTCATTTTTGAATAAAGCAACTAATTCACTAATTAATCTTAACAATGTAAAAATGCAACCTAAATGCAATTCATGGTTTTTGGCATTTTCATGATTTTAACAAAAAATAAACATGCACAGAAGTGCAAACAATTAGCACAAATTCCCACAAAATGCTATAAAATTGTAAAAATGGGGAAAAAATTGTTTTTCTTATATTTTATGGGAGTAATTCCTATAGGGAAAAAATCACATGCTCACAGCTGGTGCCACATATTCAGCCTCTGATGTATATAAGGCCACTGAGTTTTGGTTCTTGGTTCCCCAAGACACCAGACAAGAAACTAGAAAATGAGCTGTTCTTGAAGTGCTTTTCCTGTCAACATGAAAATCTGCATAGTCAGCATCAACATCAACTAGATAAAAGCTATACCCTCTGGGATACCATAGACAGAGGTCAGAGGTCCCCTTGAGATATCTTAGTATCCTTTTGATAGCCTTCAGGTGAGATTCCTTAGGATTTGCCTGAAATCTGGCACATAATCCCACATTGAACACTATATCAGGCCTGATTGCTGTAAGGTACAACAACAACCCAATCATTCCTCTATATAGTTTCTATTCCACACTTTTCCCTTCTTCATCAAGGTCTAGCTTTGTTGCAGCTGCAATGGGTGTGGCAATGGACTTAGGGGAGTCCATGTTGAACTTCTTCAACAGTTCTTTGATATATTTCGGTTGATGTATCATGGTTCCAGTAGGTGTTTTCTTGATTGGCAGCCCCAGAAAGAAGTTCAATTCACCTATCATGCTCATTTCAGACTCACTTCCCATCATCTCAGCAGATTCCTTGTACATTGCTTCATTGGAAGCCCCAACGATAATGTCATCCACATACACTTGCACAATCAGAATATTCTTCCCTCTGCTCCTTAGAAATAGAGTGTTGTCCATCTTTCCTCTCACAAAATTGTTGGTTAAGAGGAACTTTGAGAGACTTTGATACCAAGCTCTTGGAGCGTGTTTCAGTCCATAAATAGCTTTATCCAGTTTGAACACATAGTCAGAAAATTCTTCGCTTTCAAATCTAGGAGGTTGTTTGAAAAACACTTCCTCCTTTAGATAACCATTCAAAAAGCCACTCTTTACATCCATTTGATATAAGGTGAACTCCATGTGGGCAACAAAGGCTATCAACATTCTTATAGCCTCAATTCTAACTACATGTGCAAACGTCTCATCATAGTTAATGCCCCCTGTTGACATCTAATTTTGTCCCTCCTTTCTTCAAACTATTTCTTTAAGCTTCTAATATCACTAATAATGTAAGAATAGTTATTTTACCATTTTTAGCACAAATTAGACCTAATTATTATTATTATTTACTTAATATCACTATTACTAGTATTAGTAATGTTATTACTACTATTATTATTAGTATATTATTATTATTATTTAATTATAATAATAATAACAATAATAATAATAATGCTATTGTTATAGTCTTGGTCATTCATACCTTAATCGTATTTATTGTTACCTTTCACGAAAAGTATTTTTATTTCCTTTATCTTACTAAGCGAGAATTTTTTTTTTGCAGTAACTTTTATACGAAATTATATTTAATAAATCTTGCGGCATCTTACGATTCGTATGTTATTTAAACATTAGTACTTACATTTAGGTATAATAAATAAGTTAGTTACTTTCGTATGCTTTTTTAAATATTAATATTATTGTTGATTACTAGAAGCCCAAAGAATTTGGAAAGAAGAAAGGAAATTCGGCCTAGTTAGTAGCCCAATATTTTGTGCTAAAAGAAGCCCAAGCATTAGTCAAGGCCTGATTCAAAATTCTTCCAAAAGACCTAAACTATATAAAATATCTCTCATTTTGGATTCCAAAAATCATACATTTAATTGCATTTAGGTTTTGCATCAATTCTATCGCTCTGACTAACCTACCTAGCCCACCCCCTCTCTCTTCGCTCTCTGCAAAATTCATGAGAGACCATTTCGCTTCCTCTTTGGTTCTTCAAAACACCAATAACCTCATAAAAACAGGCTAAGGTCTCACCATTTCCGGAAATGCTTTCAAGGAGGAGCAAATACTTTTGATCTTTCACCAAATCAAGAGCAGGTACTCTGTCTGTTTTTGTTATGGCCTCAACATTCGAATTAGGATTCAAACTCTACACCTAAAAATCCCGCTCAAAGATCCCGCCTGGAGAAGCCATAGAAACCCTAGTCTCGCACCTATAAATATCAGTGTTTGGCACCATCTTTAAAAGAAAAAGAGGGCGGAGGCGCACCTTTACCCCCCAAAACTTATGATTCAGCCGCCCCATTTAACCCCCTGAAAATCTTATGGTTCAACGGCCACCTCTCAGAAGCTCACTATACTCGTGCTTTCTCTACTCAAAACTTTTCTTTGAAAGTTTAGTGTTATCCTTCTGCAACCTTTTGAGCTTCTGTTTGGATTTCTTTTAGCCATAAAAGAGCTGTTAATTTGCTCGCTTCAACGTTTTATTAGTCGCTTGTAGTTGCGAGTTTGAGGCCGAAGTTCTGTGATGAGCCAAGGGGTAATTTTATGAACTAAGACTCTGTTCTAGGCTTAAATTGGCGAAAGTTAGAAATTTGGCGATTTTGGTTGACAGTAGAAAATTAGGTATCGGGGTGGGAATGGAATTTCGGAAGTTGGAGTAGGTTCGTAGTGTCATTTTTGATGTGTGTGAAAAATTTAAGGTGATTCAGACGTGGTTTGGTAGGTTTCGACGTCGTTAGCGAATTTTGAAAGTTTAGAAGTTCTTAGGCTTGAATCCGAAGTTGATTTGGTGTTTTGGTGTTGTCTTGAGTGTTTTGGAGGTTCGACTAATTTCTAGTAGTGATATATGACTTTTTTAAATTATTGGTTGAGGTCTCGAGGGTCTCGAGTGAGTTTCAGATAGGTTTGGGTTGTATTGTGCTCATTTTTCTTAAGTTTCGACGTCGGTTTTTCAAGCATAAATGATATCATATTGAAAAAATGAGCTCCAATTTCTATTTTGAATTATTAGATCCGTATCGTAATTACATATCCGTAACAAAAAGAATCATCAAATTTGGACATCGTATGAGGACTTTATGGTCATTTTACTAAGGTTGCCAGATTTTCAGGTTAATTAAGAAATTGCCACTCACGCGTATTAAAAATCTGCACTATTTGCAAATATTAAAACCTACATATCTCCTTCATTATAAGGTCAAATTGAGTAATTCAAAAGCCTAACTTAACTATAATTTCACAAGGAATCCATTGGAAGCATAAAAATTGAGTTTCGGTGTCTTTTGGCATGATAAACGAGGAAAAATAGCTGGCAAAAAAAAATATATAAAACGGGCAGACTTCTTCTTCTTCAAATTTTCAAACCCCACAGCCCTAGGAACGAATTTCTTCACCAAATATCATCCCAAGTCATAGGTAATCAATTATAAACTTTACTCTTTCAATTACTCATTATTTTTCATCACTTTTAAATCAAAAACTAAGAATTTTTATGGTAAAAATTGAGGGTTTGGGTAGAATTAGGGAATTTTGTCAAAATAGAATATTTACTTCGAATTGAGGTTGGATTTCGAAACTAATATTATATTTGGGTTCATGGGTGAATGGGTAAACGTAATTTGGTCTGAACCTGAGTTTATACCAAGCGGGCCCGGGGTCGGGTTTTCACTTTTTTTGAGAATACTTAGGAAAAATTGTGATTTTTAATAAAGTTAGTTCCGTTAGCCTTAATTAATTATTAGATTCGAGCAAGTTAGGGCACGATTCTAAAGGAAAATCCATAATTGAGCAGTAAGTGACCTGCGAAATTGAGGTAAGTGCTTGGTTTAACCTTGACTTGAGGGAATAGGAATCTCCACTTATTTGCTAAGTGAATTTGCATGTGTGTGGTGTATAGGTGAGGTGACGAGTATCTATGCACCACAAAATGGTATGTTAAACATGATCCCTTCCCGTTTCTAATTTAATTGATTAAGTCTTTATTGTTTTATGTTCGTCATGGTTTCTATGACTACTTGGCTTGTTAGTTTGTTGTTAAGTCTTGTTGCAATTATTTTGGAAAAGTATTGGTTGTTTCCCTGGTTTCCTTGTGGTACAGAAAGGTTGAGCTGTTGGACATTGCTTTACGAGATACGTATATATANTTGACAGCGTTACGGTATATTCTGGTTGGTCTTATTGTGAAATGATATTGGTTAAAGCTTACGAGCTATACTATTTTCTATTTGCATTGTTGAAATAAAAGTGTTGTGAAAGGCTTGGTCTCAATTGTGAAAGTTTTTGATAAATAAATTGATAGTGATAAGGGTGGAGAAATTGATAGTGATAAGGGTGGAGAAATGATAGTGATAAGGGTGGATAAATGATAGTGATAAGGGTGGACAAGTGGGATCGGGTTGCACGCCGCAACAAGTAATTGATAAGGGTGGAAACTTATGTTTTGCTGGATTTCAAAAATGTTTTGTTGGTTTTTGAAACTCAAGGATTTGGAATTTACAGATTTGAAAACTTACTGTTTTACTCTACTATTTTTCGTGTTTCGTATTTACTTCTATTTAAAAAGTCAAAACTTTGGAAGCGTTGGAAATTTGTGTGAGACATTGGTGATAGCTGAGGCCTGGAATAGGCGATTCAGTTACTTTATTTATTATTTCAGATTATATTTTCTTGCTTGTGTAGAATTATTTTATTGCTTTATTATATATATATATATATATATATATATATATATATAT
>ML431544.1:58893-101897 GCA_005239525.1 Nicotiana knightiana
TATATATATATATATATATATACACTGTTCGTTTCATTTGGTTATTGCCAATGGTTGTTGCAAGTGTGTTAAAGATGTTGGCTATTCTCTTGATTCTATCATGGTACATAAAGACTGAGCTGAGTTGATATCTTTACGGTGTTTACATATATTCTGGTTGATTTTATTGTGAAATGATATTGGTTAAAGCTTACGAGCTATACTATTTTCTGTTTGCAATTGTTAAAAAAAAGTGTTGTGATAGGCTTGGCCTGAATTGTGAAAGTTTTTGATAAATAAATTGATAGTGATAAGGGTGGATAATTGATAGTGATAAGGGTGGATAAGTGATAGTGATACGGGTGGACAGGTGGGATCGGGTTGCACGCCGCTACAAGTAATTGATAAGGGTGTACACTTATGTTTTACTGGATTTCAAAAATGTTTTGTTGGTTTTTGAAACTCAAGGATTTGGAATTTACAGATTGGAAAACTTACTATTTTACTCTACTATTTTTCGTGTTTCGTATTTACTTCTATTTAAAAAGTCAAAACTTTGGAAGCGTTGAAAATTTGTGTGAGACATTGGTGATATGTGAGGTCTGGAATAGGCGACTGAGTTAATTTATTTATTGTTTCAGATTATATTTTTTTGCTTGTCTAGAATTGTTAAATTGCTTTATATATATATATGTATATATATATATATTGTCACAGGTTAAGTTATAATTGCTCGTCTTAGCCTCGTCACTACTTCATCGAGGTTAGGCTCGACACTTACTTAGTACTTGGGGTCGGTTGTAAGATACTACACTCTGCACTCTTTTGTGCAGATCCAGGTACTGGCGATATTTAGAGCATCTATTTATTTTTTGGAGACACGAGGTATATCTTCCAGCGTTCGCAGATCCCGAGAGTCTTCTCTTAGTTCGTAGAGACTGTTTTTTATATTTTTCAAAACAGTTATATTATTTCTTTCAGCCCATTATTTGTAGTATTCTTTAGTAGTTCGTGAATTGTGACACCAGTCCCTGGGGCAGCCTTAGAGTTATTTATATAATTAGTTCGTGGTTCGTTTATTTAATTGTTTATTATTTTATCTTTGGAATTATTCATCAAAAACCAATAGATTCAGTTTACTTTAGATTATTTTATTATGTCTAAATGGATAATTAATGCAAAGTAGTTAATCGAATTCTAACATTGGCTTGCCTAGCAAGTGTGGTGTAGGCGCCATCACGATCCCTAAGGTTGGGAATTTGGATCGTGACAAGTTCGATAGTGCATCTAAGATTCACGCCTCGGTTCGCTGCCCGCAAAAAGATCAGTTTCCTTTTTTTTTTTTTTTTTTTAAATTCTATCTGTTCTTTAGAGTATGCTTTGGTGAGGTATTAGTTTGGTTTGATTCTCATGCTTAGATATTATAAAAATATAGTAGTTGTTATGTTTTCTGCTAATCCAAGATATATAAAGGCATACATATATACTTCTAGATGAACATGTAATTCTAATATATATATATATATATATGATTGCCTCAGTAATGTAGATAATTTATGTGAGATATTTGGCCGCATGTTTAATCCCGTTAGTAATTATGTCATTAGGATTTTTGACAGAATGTACCAAGAGCATGTTATAGAGGTTCTTTAGGCCAAATATGGAGCCTAAATTTTAGGCACATACTGTATGAATTTTTGGAAGCTGACTTCTGCTGGACATTTATATTATATTATATTATGTAAATAGGTAAAATGTAAATTAAAGTGCTTATTATAGGCCGGGTTAATAGATATCATTCATTATTGTATTTAAATTGTATACTTTATGTGCTTAATATGATTTTTTAAAAAAGAATCAAGCTCATGACAAAATCTTCGTGCTATTAGGACATATAAACCATTAAGTTATTAGGATTTATTATTGTTCGCTATAATGCAATATAAAATGGAAGAGGTATTCTGGTGGAGATTATAGTCTTCAAATCTTATTCAAAGTATAGAAATTATGTTTATAGAATTAAGTATGACGTATGTAATTTTCACCATCTAGAAACCATGCCTATATGTTTAACTCTAGTATTATCTTCATGAAATATGTATGATGTGCCTGATATAGTGTTGAAAGATAAAATAGCATGTGTGTAGTTCACTTTAAAGGGTTTAATGAAGTTCCCTGTTTCACTGCCACTAAGTAGGAATATATGTAGGATAGATTTATTGGTTTTAACCTTTAAATTTCAAATGAACATGGAAAAGTGAGTATTTTACTTATTATAAGTAGAACTTATGCCTAAAGATCATTTTCTATCATTTAAATTTTGATGACTTATTAAGAACTGCAAACATGTTGCCAGGTATAAAATCACTGGAATCGGATAACTACTTGTTTCATGCATTTCCTTTGTTTGCATATGCACTTAGAGCAAAAAATAAAGTCTCACTCGAGACTCAACACTACCCGAATACGGTGTTATTACATTCTCTACTCTTGTAAATGCATCGGATAGCAAGAAAACAAACTAGGTGATTGGGTGATTCCTATGGAACCCTTATTCATTTTGTTATTTGTTTTCTTTGTCCTTTATGTTATCTGACTTTTGCATGTCATTTGGCTTATTTGATTAGTAAAAATTGCACGGGGCGTCTTATTTGGTCGCCCCCATTTAACCTATACCTATTTTTTTTAAAAGCTTTTAACTTGTACCTACTTTTTAAATAACTTCAGCCCCCTTTCTCCTCCTCCTTCTCCTCCTTCATTTTCTTCTTCTTCTTCTTCTTCTTCTTCTTTTGCTGCTGCTGCTGCTGTTGGTGCTGCTATGGAACTTCAGTTCATGGGATGATTGCCATAAATATGTTTATCAGAGCTGAAGTTCGCCAGTTACAAAACAAAAATTTCAGCTCTAGTTCGCTAGTTACAAAAACAAAAATTTCAGCAATTATAAACAAAAGCTTTGCGTTAAGACGTGCACAAGTTAAACAAAAACTTCAGCAAATAGATAACAAAAGTTCAGCTAAGAGCTGAAGTTCGCCAACACAAAAACTTCAACAATTACAAACAAAAGTTTTGTGTTAAGACGTGCACAAGTTAAACAAAAACTTCAGCAAATAGAGAACAAAACTTCAACTACTATGCTTAAGTTCATCAATTACAAACAAAAACTTTAGCATACTTGCTACTTCATGTTCGTCTACTAGAATGCTGAAGTTTTGCGTGATTGTCTTTGCTACTTCAGCCCCGTATGCTGAAGTTATGCGAAAAAGTGGGTACACTTGCAATATTTTTTGCAAAGCGAACACAAGTTAAAACGTGACACAAAAAACGAGTATAGATGCAAATGCTCCATTTGATTGAGTTAGTATCCATTTTGGAGTTGCATGTTAAAACTTATATTTAATTAAACATAATTTTTATCTCAGCCAAAGGTCTAAAACTAGTAAATTAAAAACTGATTCCTCTAGTAACGCATAGCCTGACAAGTGTATATATATTTAAATTTTTTACTGTCTTTTCTTTAAAGATTTTAATTACAACGTAATATGGAATTATCGTTGTTTCAAATAGCGTTTACACATTTGGCCCTAAAACAGATCAACCTAAAAGTCTTTAGACTTTAATACTTATGGAAAAAGTTTTGAAATCTTTCATTAATCTAAACAGTTTTCTATAAGTATGAAATATGAATTGGTTTCTAAGTGTTCCCTACACTATCATTACGTTTTGGAAAGTTTTAACAAAGTTAATTTTCTTTGTTTTCAGAACTTGGAATACGGTCTTCAACATAGTTATCTGAATTATCACAACCAGTTTTCCTCAAACGTTTAACTAATAAAGGCTTTTAATATGTATTATCTTAATTAATGAATTAACCTAAGTTTGACCGGTTAACGATGATTAATAGATCATATAGGGTGCCCTTATAACCTTCCCTATAGGATTAAGTAGAACACTTACCCGTTGTCATGAGGTTAAGCAGACTATAAAATACAGAGTTAACTTTAGTATTGTTTAATAAGTAGGTGTCCTAATTCACCTTAGAATTAATTAGGTGGCGACTCTCTTAATGTTATACTCTTGATTGTATCCCTGAACCACCAGTCTAACCTTGTTTCTTGTGATATTTCCTTGTTCGTCCAACTTGTTTCTGAACATCCATCTGGTACCTGTGATAGTTCTGTTCTTGGGTTTCTGTACCAGGTGCTAGACCTTGTTTCTCTCAAACTGATTTAGCTCTTCTTTCATGGCTGTGATCCAGTCTGGATCCTTTAGAGCTTCTTTGTCAGTCTTAGGCTCAACCTCTGAGATGAATGTTGTGAGTGCACATAGATTTCTTAGAGAAGACCTAATTTGCACCCCTGCATTTGGATCAGAGATGATATTCTCAAGAGGATGTGAACTTTGATACTTCCATGGTTTGATCTGTATACCCAGAGAAGATTTACCCGATGAGTCACCCAAAGGAGCAGGTTCAGTAGGTGTGGCTTCATTAGTCTGGTCAACAGTTAGAGTAGTTCTTTCTTCTTCTTTTTTTTCACCAGTGAATCCTATGTCATAATCTTCATCCTGCAGATCTTTCTCTGTCAAATTGTTAAATTTATCAAAAATAACATGAATATTTTCTAGTTCTTTTTATTAAAACCTTATAAGCCTTACTATGAGGAGAGTAACCCAAGAAAATTCCCTCATCACTTTTGTCATTAAAGTTATGTTGATATCCAATTTTTCCAATATATATTTTGTAAATACATATATACCTCCAAATAGTGCATTAGCACCATCAATATTTTTTCATAATTTTCCATAATTTTAAAAGATTTTTAAATCAATTTATTCCCATATTTTATTATATAAATAATCATTAATTGCATCACAAATAATTTTTATGATAATTTTTATCATCTAATTTCATCATCTATATCCATACTAAGCTTTAAATATTTTGGTACTTTTATTATAATTACATCTGTATTTTTAGGCTAAAATTGCATATTTTGCAATAATAACCCATATGTATGCATAATTATATTATTTATACAGAAAATGAATTTTTATATTTTTATAATATTACATAATTATTTTAAATCATTTTTTATATACAAGTGATATTTTTTTATTTATTAATTATTTTTTATAAATTATTTATTTGTTAAAATGAGTATTTAAAATCTAGCCCCTAAAATCCCCATTTTCGAATTTAACCCAACACTCTTACTAGCCCAAGATCTATTAGCCCAATCCCTATACCCATTTAAAACACCCGACTCAGGACCCTTCTAATCGTGGCCGTTGATCTCTAAAGATCAACAATCCATATCTAATTCCCCCTTCTTAACATTACCAAACCCCAACCCTAACTCATTTACCTCTTCACCCGCCGCCCGTAAAATCTCATGCTCCCCTTCTCTCTCTGTCAAACCCTAGCGGCATCACTCCCCAATCCTCTCCGGTTCCGGCTCAAACATGGAATCAATCCATGATTTGCTTACCTATTTTGTAATATTTTGCCCTTATACGCATGTTGTTGACATAACTTGGTTCTTGCCCTATTTTTGGCTAGAACTACCTCAATAACGGGTAGATTCACCTTGATTTTATGAAGATCTGGACGATCTTCCGTCTCTATACATGCTATATTGAACGACCCTTGTATTTTTGGCCCGATTCAAGGCATCAGTCTCAACTAGGGATTGATATATTTCCTTATTCTTTACTGATTTCTGATTGATACTCTTTCCTTTCTCGTATTTGACTGATATTTTCCTTATTTCTGTCTAAACTACCGTGTTCCTTTACTTTTTTACTTTATTTCGCCCTAAATCTGATTTTAATCGATCTTTGTATGATATTTTTCTTATTCTCTGTTGTATCTCCTTATTTTAAGTGTTAATTCATGATTACATTCTCGAATTCTCTGTTAGTTTACTGAACTCCCTCGTTTATGTATTACTTGCCCTAAAATTAGACTCTAATTGATTCTGTGTTTAATACTTACCATGTTTCCCGTTTATACTATAATACTATATAAACCCCTCCCCTCTCCCCTTTTAGAGACTCGAATCATTATATTCTCACTAAGGAACTTAGGGCTTGGTTCTGTATTCTCTTTGCCCTCTCTCATTTGTTTTTGGTCTTGGCGGTCTGAAAGCCAAGGCCAAATAATTCTGGGCTCTCGACTACTGTGGTGTATTTCTTGTTTTTTTGCCTAACTGGTGAGTGACTATTCCTTTTTCATTTTACTTCTATGAACTATTTTTGAACCGGCATGTTTAAAGTCCATTATGAGCATGACTCTGGCAGTTTCATGTTTATGTGATTATCTTTAGTTCTATAATTGACATTATTAATTCTGAGACTGTTTATATTGAATGACATGAATCCTCTTAGGGATTAATGTATTTTAATTTGTTTCATATATGTTGTTTTGCTAGTTCTGAACTTGTCCTAAACTTAGCATCTTTTGGCTAATACTAGTATGCTCATAAGCTAATCAGTCCGGAATCTTTACAAACTTGTATTATTATGTCTTGGCTGTATTAAGTCCCTTTTCTGTCATTCATGTCCTTTGATAACTTGTCTGCTGGTGTGTCTTACATTCGCTGGATTCCACATGATTACTTGACTTTTGCCTTAATACCATGTCTCAATGTTTTCCAGTGATTATACAAAGTTTTCCTAAATGTTAGCATGTATACTTAGCTTAATTAGGACTTTCAGATTTTAACTTATTAAAACTGTATACTTGAGCATGAACAACTTTGCAAATCTTGCCAAATTGTCTTCATAGTGCAATTCTGCCTACATATTCTGTGTTTTAAACTCTGTGATGGTGGCTTTCTAAACTCAAACCTGTTTTAAAATCTGTCTTTTACCATTGCCTCTTTTTATATACTGCTACCTCAAACTCCTATTCTTAGGTCCTTAGGTTCTATCCTTAACCTCCTTAGTGTGAGCACTGCTCGGGGTCCATGTGAGACCCTTGTGAACTCTGATACACTGGGGTTTGGTTTCTAATCTCTTTTGAATTATTTATGAGCATTTGGTTCTCTAGTGTGAGCATTGCCCTGGGTCCCCTGAGGCTCTTGGGAACTTTGACACACTGGAAACCTGGTTCCAATGTACTATGAATCCTTGTTATGGTGGAATGCCTGGTTCCCGAGTTATTTGGGCATATGAAGGCTCCCTATCGTGTAACTGTTACTATTATGTGATTCATTTGATATTCTTGGTTGTAATAATTGTGTAATAACAGACTTGGGGGATATTTAGTGAAGCTGGGGGGTTTAACTTATATCTTTTTGTTAAAACTGGGTAGAAATCCTGCCTATAGGAATTTCATGATCATTTTGATTCTGTGTTTTTACATTTTCATACTAGAGATCCTTCTTATAGGACTTTCATTTAATTCTGTACATTAGAAATCTTGTTCATAGGATCTATACATGTTTTCAACAAATGTGCATTAGCAATCATGCCTATAGGATTTGGTGTGTGAGATAATTATCTTTCCTGGCAATCTGTTTAAATTTTGCCTTTATACGGTTAATAGATAGCATGCCTATAGGACTAAAATCAGTTTCAAACTTAGAAATCCTGCATATAGGGTTTAAATCAATCCTGCAATAGATATCATGCCTATAGGACTAAAATCAGCATAATAAATATCATGCCTATAGGGTTCAAATCAATTTAGCATTTAGAAATCATGCCTATAAGGTTCAAATCAATTCAGCAATTAGAAAACATGTCTATATGATTGAAAAGGAATAAAAGCTGTCTTTATAAGTTAAAATCAGTGCTACACTTAGAAATCATGTCTATAGGTCTATAATCAACAAGCTTATAGACATCACGCCTATAGGATTCTGTAGATCGATTCCGAATTAAATCACTACTGTCAATCACTTAGGCAATATATTTATAGGACTTAATAATGATTCTGGGTTTATAATTGTGACATATTACTGCCTGAAGTGCCCATATTCATGTTTAATAAAATCAGTAGGCAAACAGATAGGTCGTAATGCTCGCCTTAAAAAAACTGTCTCGGCCTTCTGTTTTACCACATAGATATCCTGCCTATAGGATTCCAAAGCTAATAAAGTCTGCGTGCTTTTGTTATCTACGTGCGGAGGTCAATGTGAACCCATACTTGTTCCCTTATATGAAAGTTCTATTTGTTTTTGTTTGTAGCCTAGATTCATATTTAAAGTAATATAGGTTGGTCTAGAACTATCCCAAATAAAGGTCCTAATACTTCCAGGGCCATAGGTAAGGGACGGGTAGTGCACGCATAAGGAACGAGCTAGAAACTACTAGAACACTTAAGTAAAAACTTAAAGATAGTAATTGGGTAGTAAGGAGATGATAGTCCATGCGCTAAGTACTATGAGTAACACCCCGACTTGAGGGAGTTACAAAGTATTGCATTGTGATGACCCAAGGGGTCATTTTATGAATTAAGACTCCATTCTAGGCTCATTAGCCATAAAAAGATTAATTTTAACTACCTCGATTTGCATGTACAGTCCGGTCGTGAAACCAGAAAACGTTTATGTGAAAATATAAGAAATACTAATTTTTAGAATTTAAAGTTTGGTTTTAGTTGACTTGAGTCAAATTTTTGAGTAAACAGACCAGGATTTGTGTTCTGACGATCCCAGGAGGTCCGCAGTAAAATATGGGACTTGGGCGTATGCCCGAAATTTAATTCCGAGGTCCCAAGCCATAGAAATCATTTTTTGAAAGAAATTATTTTGCTGAATTATTAATGAAATAAAGAAAAAGAATTTATGTTTGAAACCATGGGTATCGGGCCCGTATTTTGGTTCTAGAGCCCGGTACAGATTTGTTATAGTATTTGAATACTATCTGTAAAATTTGGTGAAAATCAGAGTTTATTTGACGTTATTTGGACGTCTGGTTGAGAAATAGTGAACTTTAAGTGTTCTTGAGAAAAATGATGAATTTTGAGGTTTAATTCATAGTTTTACATGTTATTTTCATGATTTGATCGCGCGAACAAGTCTGTATGATGTTTTTAGACTTGCGTGCATGTTTTTAGACTTACACTTCGGAGCGGTTGGCAGAGATATATAGTCGAGAGATTGTTCGCCTTCACGACGTGCCCGTATCTATCATTTCTGATCGAGGTACGCAGTTTACCTTGCGCTTTTGGAGGGCAGTCCAGCGAGAGTTGGGTAGCCGAGTTGAGCTGAGCACATCATTTCATCCTTAGACGGACGGGCAGTCCGAGCGTACTATTCAAATTAGAAGATATGCTCCGCGCTTGTGTTATTGACTTTGGAGGTTCTTGGGATCAATTCTTGCCGTTAGCGGAGTTTGCCTACAATAATAGCTACCAGTCGAGCATTCAGATGGCTCCCTATGAGGCATTATATGGTAGGCAATGTAGATCGCCAGTTGGATGGTTTGAGCCGGGAGAGGCTTGGTTATTGGGTACAAACTTAGTTCAAGAGGCCTTAGATAAGGTCAAGGTTATACAGGATCGACTTCGTGCAGCTCAGTCCAGGAAAAAGAGTTATGCCGATCGTAAGGTTCGTGATGTGGCATTCATGGTTGGAGAGAGAGTATTGGTTCAGGTATCGCCCATGAAAGGTGTTATGATATTTGGGAAGAAGCGCAAGTTGAGCCCTAAATATATCAGGCATTTTGAGATTGTTGATAGAGTAGGGGAGGTAGCCTATAGACTTGCGTTGCCTCCAGGGTTATCCTCAGTTCATCCGGTATTCCACGTGTCTATGCTCCAAAAATATCATGGTGACCCGTCCCACATGTTAGATTTTAGCTCTGTCCAATTGGACAACGACTTGACTTATGAAGAGGAGCTGTTAGCCATTTTGGACCGGCAGGTTCGTCAGTTGAGGTCTAAGAGCTATCCTTTAGTTCGAGTGCAGTGGAAAGGTCAGCCCGTTGAGGCAGATACTTGGGAGTCCAAGTCGGACATGCAGAGTAAATATCCACACTTGTTTTCCAATTCAGGTAATCTTCTATGTCCATTCGAGGACGAACGTTTGTTTTAGAGGTGGAGATTGTGATGATCCAAGGGGTCATTTTATGAATTAAGACTCCGTTCTAGGCTCATTAACCATAAAAAGATTACTTTTAACTACCTCAATTTGCGTGCACAGTCTAGGTGTGAAACTGGTAAGCTTTTATGTGAAATATAAGAAATACTAATTTTTAGAATTTAAAGTTTGGTTTTAGTTGACTTGAGTCGACATTTTGAGTAAACGGATCCGAATTTGTGTTCCGACAATCCTGGGAGGTCCTCAATAAAATATGAGACTTGGGCGTATGCTCGAAAATTAATTCCGAGGTCCCAAGCCTTAGAAATCAATTTTCGAAAGAAATTATTTTGCTGAATTATTAATGAAATAAAGAAAAAGAATTTCTGTTTGAAACCATGGGTATCAGGCCCGTATTTTGGTTCCGGAGCCCGATATAGAATTGTAATAGTATTTGAATACTATATGTGAAATTTGGTGAAAATCGGAGTTTATTTGACGTGATTTGGACGTCCGGTTGAGATATAGTGAACTTTAAGTGTTTTTGAGAAAAATGATGAGTTTTGAGGTTTAATTAAAAGTTTTACATGTTATTTTCATGATTTGATCGCGCGAGCAAGTACGTATGATATTTTTAGACTTGCGTGCATGTTTGGTTTAGAGCCCCGAGGGCTCGGGTGAGTTTTGGATAGGCCAAGGTATATCTTTACACTTAGAAATGTTTGTTGTTTTGCTGCATCTGGTGCCCAGCGATTTTGTGCTTCGCGATCGAGAAGGGTAAAATTCTTGGGAGTCATTTTTGTACTACGCGAACGTGAAGTCTGGGTCGCGAACGCTAAGTAACGTGGGATACCCTTCGCGAACGCGTGCCGACTCATGCGAACACGTTGACTAAACTAGGCCTGGGGGAGGAGTTTGGGTTTCTTCTATGCGAACGCGACCATTGGGCCGCGATCGCGGAGGGCCCAATTGGTACAACATCTTGAACGCGGGCAGGCTCACACGATCGCGTAGAAGGCCTGTCAGTCATATTTAAACACGGATAGAACTCTTTTTCTTCCTATTTTTCGAACTACCAAGCCTTAAAGACGATTTTCTTCATCAAAGTTCATCCCCAAAGTGTTGGTAATCAATTCTAAACTCTACTCTTTCAATTACCCAATGTTTTTCATCACTTTTAAATCAAAAATCAAGAATCAAGAATTTTCATGGTAAAAATTAAGGGTTTGGGTAGAATTAGGAAATTTTATAAAAATGGGATTTTGACCTCGAATTGAGGTCGGATTTCGAAACTAATTGCATATTCGGACCCGGGGGTGAATGGGTAAACGGAATTTGGTCCGAACCCCGAGTTTGGACCAAGCAGGCCCGGGGCGGGTTTTAACTTTTGTTTGAGAAAACTTAGGAAAACCATAATTTTTCAGTAAAGTTAGTTCCTATAGCATTAATTAATGATATTAAACTAATTATGATTAGATTCGAGTGTGTTGGAGGTGAATTCGAAAGGAAAAGCGGTAATTGAGCAGCGAGTGGCCTGCGAAATTGAGGTAAGTGTTGTGTCTTACCTTAGCTTGAGGGAGTATGTATTGTATGACTACTTGTTACCTGTTTGTTTTTTAAATCCAATGTATAGGTGAGGTGACGAGTACCTATACGTTGTGGTCAGGTCATACCATGCGAGTAAATGCTATTTTTTGTTATTCTGGTTGTCTTAATGCCCATCATCTGCGATTATTGTTGTTAGTGAAATGTTGAGAACATTGAGTTGATATTGAAATATTAAATGGTGATAGAAACTATGATGAAATACTGTTTCTCGTGAAATCTCCTTTTATGTTGTTGATGATTTGATGAGATTGTGAGGAAGAGTGTAAAACACGAAGGGTGATGTCGTGCACGACTTAATTATATTGTGAGGAAGAGTGAAAAACACGAAGGGTGATTCTGTGCATGATTTATTTATAAGGTGAGGAAGAGAGTAAAGCACGAAGGGTGATGCCGTAAAATTCTTAGTTATAATATGGTGAGGATGAGAGTAAAAGCACGAAGAGTGATGCCGTGTATTCTATTTATTATTTGGTGACGTTGAGAGTAAAAGCACGAAGGGTGATGCCGTGCAAGTTTACTTTCTATCTTTAATTGCTAAAATTATTGTTGATCACTATCTGTGTTTGCCTTATTGTTTTCCTCATTCCTTATGTTGAAAATCCCCTATCACATGCTCCCTTCCTATTTATTGTTGTTTACATTCTTTAATTGCTATTATTTCCTGTTAGTATGATTTCGATGTCCAGGTTTTATGTGGTGTCTTGTCCTAGACTCGTCACTACTTCGCTAAGGTTAGACTCGACACTTACTCAGTACATGGGATCGGTTGTACTGATACTACACTCTGCACTCTTTTGTGCAGATCGAGGTACCGGCCATCGTTAGGAGATCTTAGTAGCGGATATCATCATTCGGAGACACGAGGTAGATCTACTCGCGTCCGCAGATTCCTGAAGTCTTCTCTTAGTTTTATAGAGACTGTTTTATTACACTCAAAAAAGATATATTATTACTTTCAGCCCATTATTTGTAGTATTCTTAGTAGTTCGTGAGTTATGACACCAGACCCTGGGTAGTCTTAGAGTAATATATATTTAGTTCGTGGCTCAGTTTGTTTATTTTCTTAACATTTTATTTATGAGGTTATTCGCTGGAAATCATTAGACTTAATTTACTTTAAATATATTTTATTGTGCTTAAATAAGTAACCAAAGGAAAAATAGCTAATCGAATTCTAACATTGGCTTGCCTAGCAATAGTGGTGTTAGGCGCCATCACGACCCCTAAGGTTGGGAATTTGGATCTTGACATGCATGGAATGATCCTATAGGCTAAAAAACATAGGACCTCCCGTACTCATGTTTAAAATAAATTGAATATCGTATTTGTCCAAATTTCTTCTCCCTTTTTAGAGTAATTCGCTTAATTTATGTTCGGCTGGGACCTACCGTTGTGGACCTCGAGGGGTGCCTAACACCTTCCCCTTATGGTAATTTGAGAGCTTACCTGATCTCTGGTGATGTAAACTGGTTATATGGGTGAATTGCTCTAGGTGCCCTAACGAAACATTAATCTGTTAGGTGGCGACTCTTCCGATTCCAAACCTATCCCCAAAAAAGAGTTGTCCCAAAAATGTCGAAATCCGATTTCATAAGGAAAAAGGGGGCGCAACAGCATGGCGACTCTGATGGGGACATTTTTAGGCTCTTACCATAATGAACTTGATTTTTGTGAATTAGTCTTTAAGCATGCCTTTATTATTCCGTCAATACTTGCATACCCCTTCCCCTTCCCATTTTTTGTGAATTTATTTGTCTATCTTCAGTCATTTACGATTTCTCTTTCTCGTTTTATTACTCTTTACTATGGAAACTGACTTCTCCCTTTGTTTTATTTCTTAAATGCCATTATAATTATTAAATACCTCATTTATCATTTTTTTCATCATGCAAATACGTGTCAATATGCTATTTTCTGTTATATAAATCATGCTCAACATCATATTCCACTCGTGCGTAATTAATACCTTAGCAACACTTGATGAGTGTTAGAGCTCTTCCTATATCACCTTTTGAATTCAGAAAGGCCTATTTGCGGTAAAACTAGTCGATCAGTGGTGCAGTCGACGGTTCCGTGTCTTTCCCCCTCGAGTTGTCTGCTTGAGGGTACTAGTCTAGACCTCTATAAAAAGCTTAATCTAATTATAACTGTACATGCATCATGGTCAAACCTATCTTGGATTAATATGTTGTCCACATAATAACCCTTTAAGAAAATCCTTGTCCCAAGTCCACCGGGATTTCCATAATCCCCACGGACGCAACCACGATCTGTGCATTAATTTGGAGAAATAAATGCCAATATGCTAATCATTAATGTATAAATAGTCGAATCTGGAGGGGAAAAGGGTCTAACCTTATTTGTTTTGCAGAAATGAGGCACGAAGTCCCTAGGTTCGGCATGGTCCGCAACATACCACCATTGTTGCTAGATTGGTGGGAAGACCTTCCATCAAGAGATAAAAACCATGTGAAAAGATTCCTTGGAAACCTACTTTCCTTATTAGGTATCCAACCAAACAACATGTTGATTGAAGCTGCCACTATGTTCTGTGACGGAGAACGGGCCGTGTTCCAATTTGGAAACATAGAAATGACCCCTCTTTTGGAGGAAATAGGGGGATTTGTTGGATTACCTTGGGACAGTCTCGGTTTATTGGTGCCGAAAAATCGCACTCCCAGAGGGTTTCTAAAAATGATGGGGTTAAAAAAGAATGACGACCTAGTGTGTTTGAAGAAGTCCTATATACCCTTCGACTTCCTTTATGAACGATACAGTCACAGCAAATCCTACTGTGTCTTTCATGACGAGTTCTCCATCACTTCCTTGGGTTGGATTCATTGCAGGGTTTTCATGTTTATGTCTGCTTCTTGGGTATGATAGTGTTTCCAAGCAAAATGGACAGAATTCACACCAGACTGGCCATGGTAACCAAAGCCTTAATGGAGGTAATCGAGGGACAAATATATACTATTGTCCCTATGATTATAGGAGACATATATAGGGCCTTGGATCGCTGCCAGAAGGGGTTCAAACACTTCGAGGGTTGTAATCTGCTACTATAAATTTGGTTGCTAGACCATTTCCAGAAAGTTCAATACCGCCAAGAGTTTCCACGAAGACCGTGGAACGATTACATAACCTTTCATCACCCCAAGAGAATGACCTTCATCCCAGACAAGTTTGCTTAACCAGAGAATGCTACATAATGGGTGAAATTTTTCGACAACTTGACTGAGGACCAGGTTCACTGGATGTTCAAGTGGTTCCCCACCAATGAGTTCATCATTATCCACACTTGGTGTTGATCGGGTTAAGGGGTATACACCGCTATGTTCCTATCAGGGTCATGAGACAAGATGGTAGAAAACAAATTATACCACGAGTATCCAAAATGAGTCACTACAGGGCGGATTTTCAAGATGATGACATCCCATATAAATGTGAATCTCAACATATGTGGCACTTGAAGATTATTGTGGAAAGGTACACCATCGAGCCAGATCGATATCACGGAGGGCATATGTACTTTTACCCATCGTGGTTAGAGGACTTTATGGCAGGAATATCCGAGCCAGGGGTCGGTCAAGGAAACGGAGTAATAGATGAAGCTGCTGAAGCACAGGTAAAGTATAACAGAATGCGCAAAATGGTTCGTGATTCCGAGGCCGAGCATCTGGAACAACACAAGACTGATATGGAATTAATCAATGAATGGAGGGAAATGGCTACTAGGTCGAATGAAAGGCTGGAATATCTGGAGCAGGGTCTGATGGAGCTGGAAGGGAAAATGAGGAAAAGAGTCGTAGACTTCCAGAATGCTAAAGGTATCGAAGGAGGGCATACCTGCTGCCGGACATGCGCGACCTGGGAACCTGATCGATGGATCGAAGATAACCAAGCCTGGAGAAGGTCCTTCTGGGACCAACTAGATTAGTTTGTTTGTTCTTGCTTTTCTAATGTAATAAGACCAAGTGCCATTAGTGACTTATCTTATTTAGTGTCATTTTAGATTCGTCTTTTTATTACATTAATGAATGAGGAAATTATTGGCATTAAATTTCTCCAAATCTACTTGTCGCTAGGCCTACCTTGGTCATAATGAGGCTCCCAAATTAGGGCGCGAATTTACATTCCCGCAATATGTGTTAAAATATTGCAAACATTTTTCAGAACTCTGAATGACTTGGTTATTTTTTGTTTTTCTTTCTTTTTGATTATTCCCATTCCCCAAGGTTGGTTCACTTATACTGGCATCATCAACATATCACATCAGATCCAGAGGACCTACACCTCCTCCTCCTCTAAGTGCATCAAAATGCAAAGGGAAAGCTAAGATGGATAATATGAGTGGCGACAACACCGCACATGCTGAGAATGCGGAAACTTCTGATGGTCGGAGTGATCCGGCACCAAATGACATGGTCTGCGGCATGAAAATAAAATACTTGATCTACAAGGTGAGCTTGAGCAGGTCCGTAACTTGGCAAACCTCTCCCTTACACTAAATGTCTCGGATATCAACCATCCAAATACCCAAAACATAGTACCTCCTCAGAATACACCCAACCAACGCCCGCAGAACCCTCCCGCACCCCACCAATATATAACCCCTCCTCAAAATCTTTTACCCATACCTACACCTCCTCAATATCAACATCTCCCGGCTCAATATCCGCAAACCACTTATCACACTCCTGAGAATACCCCTCAGCCTATCCCCGATCCCCAAATTCAACCAATGATCACCACTACACCCAAACTCCTGGCATTCACCAAAACAACCCCATATACGTGGAAACCTTACCCCACTCTACTCAACCAATCTCATATACACCTGAATTCGCTGAGAAGGACCTACTCATTAAAAACATGGCATACGAGCTCAAGAAGCTCACAAGCCGAGTCTTGGGTGTTGAAGGAGGCAAAGTAAACAAAGGTCTGAATTACGAGGATTTTTGCATTCAGCCAGATGTGGAACTGATGGAGGGTTACAAACCTCCTAAGTTCGAAATGTTTGATGGAGCGGGTGACCCAAAGATTCATTTGAGAACCTACTGCGACAAGCTCGTAGGGGTTGGAAAGGACGAAAAGATTCGCATGAAGCTGTTCATGAGAAGCCTTACTGGAGACACTCTATCTTGGTACATAAGTCAAAATCCCAAGAAATGGGCTAATTGGGTAAGCATGGCGTCGGACTTCATGGATAGGTTCAGATTCAACACGGAAAATGCACCGATGTTTTCTATATCCAGAATCTCAAGAATAAGCCCACTGAGACTTTCCGTGAGTATGCTACTCGGTGGAGGTCGGAAGCAGCAAAGGTCAGGCCGACATTTGATGAAGAGCATATGAACAAGTTCTTTGTCAGGGATCAGGATCCACAATATTACGAAAGGTTAATGGTAATCGAGAATCACAAGTTCTCCGATATCATCAAGCTCGGAGAAAGGATCGAGGAAGGTATCAAAAGTGGAATGGTGACAAATTTTGAGGCACTGCAGGCCACGAACAAAGCACTACAATCAGGTGGCATATCAAAGAAGAAAGAAGTGGGGACAATAATGGTCGCCCAAGGTCCAAAATCTCCATTTGTATACCAAACACCTCCACCCACATACCAGCCTTCACCTCCTAGATATCCTCAACCCGCTACCGCCTACCATACTTATAATACCCAACCAGGCTATTATCATTCACCTCCAACTCGTCCAAACTATCAAAAACCCAGGCCCAATTTTGATTGCAAACTACCCAGACAATACACCCCTATTGTTGAACTCATCGACCAGTTGTATGAAAGATTAAAAGCTGCAGGATATGTCACCCTTATTCTCGTCGTGGGTATGGAAAACTCATCTCAATGGGTCAACCCGAACAAGACATGTTTGTACCATTCCGGTATGAAGGGACACACTATTGATGAATGCCGCACCTTGAAAGATAAGATCCAAACACTGATTGATACCAAGGTCATACAGGAGAAAGAAACCACACCCAATGTCCGCAACAACCCCCTCCCAGATCATAGAGGTGAAGGAGTCAATGTAATAGAAACTGAAGAAGAGTGGGATCCCGAGGGATCAATCGGACTTATTGGGGAGGGTGATGATCCTAAGAAGCTAGCAGTCACGCTCAATCCCATTGTGATACAGGTACAACCTCCAGTTAAAGATGAGGTAACCGCATCGACTCCTTTTGAAGTAGAAGTGACACCACCTGCAGCTACACCTGCTCCATTTGAGGTAGAAGTATCCACACCTTTCACTGTGACGGTGACATCCACACCGCCCTTTAGTTCCAACGCTGTACCTTGGGATTATTTTTCAGAGGCTAGGAGAAAGAGGAAAGCAAAGATGGAAGAATCCGACGCTGCACAAGGGATGACCAGAATGGGCAAAATTTACACACCTGAGCATTTGGGAGAGACCAGTTACCAAACTTCCAACAAACAACCCGTCATTGAAACTGGCCCGGACGACCTTTGGAGAAAAGTAAAAGCAAGGGAGTATTCTGTTGATTCAGATATCCATCTTATCGTTGCTGCAAAATTCTGAAGCACACATGAATGCTCTGATGAAGGTACTGAATGAAGCATATGTGCCCAACAACATTACTAGCGGAGAAATGGCCAATATGGTGGGACAAGTGTTGGAAAGCCATAAGATCACCTTCCATGAAGACTAATTTCCACCTGAAGGATTAAGCCACAAAAGGGCACTGCACATCATAGTGCGGTGTGAAGATAAGTTCATTGCCAGAGTTCTGATAGACGGAGGGTCCAGCCTCAACATCTGTCTGCTGACAACTCTAAAGAGGTTGGGAAAAGGCCTTTATGAAATACGAGAAGGATCTATGAATGTGAAAGAATTCGATGGGTCACAAAGAGCCACGATTGGAGAAACCAACCTATGCTTGCAATGGGTCCTACCTGGTTCGATGTTGAATTCAAGGTACTAGACATATCCACCTCCTATAATCTGTTGTTGGGACGACCTTGAATACATGCCGCTGGAGCTGTCGCATCTACTTTGCACCAAGCGGTAAAATTTGAATGGAACCATCAAGAAGTGATCATCTACAGAGATGTACGCAACCCCATTTATACCAGTCAGACTGTTCCGGTGGTAGAAAATAGAAGGAAGTTAGGTGGAGAAACCTATCATCGCATCGAGCGTGTTAACGCAATCAAGAAGGATAGGTGGTGGAGTAGCAAGATAGAAATTATATTGGCATGGGTAGGGTATGAACCTGGTAAGGATCTTGGTAAAAAGCTTCAAGGTATCTCCAAACTAATACAGCTGAAGCGCCACGGCACAACCTTCGGGCTCGGATATTAGTATACCTGGAAGGAATATCGGAATTGGTCGCCACCATGGCGTGGTCCATACTATCCTCTTGAGCAACCCGTGCCGCACCTGAATCAGACCTTCCATCAGGCCAATACAATATGGGGGTTAGAGGAAGAAAAGCCTTGGCAGCATTGAGGAATTTGTTCTTGGAAGACGATGGTATGGATTGTTGTGTAATAGTTGAGGAGGAGGAGGAAGACAGCCTCACTATCCATACAGTGGAGAATGGAGCATCTCTCAAGAACTTGACCGCTAAACCATCAAGGGCCTGACGAGTCTCGGGCATTACTATTTCTTATCTTGATGAACCAGTGACTGTGACATGTAATGAGACAACACAACAGAAGGACAGTGATTCAGAAGAAATATAAGAAGAGGATGTAATATCCTGAGGAAATTGTTAGAGAAGTGAAGAACTTTGAGAACAATCCCTAGTACAACCTGGACAAGACCGAGATAGTCAACTTTGGAGACTCCAAAACCGTCAAAGAAACCCGCATAAGCATCCATTTGTCACCGTTAGAGAAGGAAGAATACACTCGGTTCCCGAAAGAATATGAGAATATCTTTGCATGGCCATACGACGATATGACATGTTTGAGCACATCCATATTGGCTCACAAGTTACCTACAAATCCAATGTGTCCGCTAGTGAAGCAGAAACTCAGGAAATTCAAGCCAGACATGAGCCTGAAAATCAAGGAAGAAGTTACCAAACAGATCAAAGCCAAGGTCCTCAGGGTAGTTGAATACCCAACTTTCCTGGCAAACATTGTACCGGTTCCAAAGAAAGATGGGAAAGTCAGAGTCTGTGTTGATTATCGGGATCTAAACAGAGCAATTCCCAAGGATGATTTACCGCTACCAAATATACACATTCTGATCGACAATTGCGCCAAGCATGAACTCCAGCCATTTGTAGATTGCTTCGCGGGTTACCATCAGATTTGGATGGACGAAGAAGACGCAGAGAAAACAACCTTCATTACACCATGGGGAGTGTATTGTTACAAAATGATGATGTTCGGTCTGAAGAATGCTGGGGTGACCTACATGATGGCTATGGCAACGATCTTCCATGATATGATACATAAAGAAATAGAGGTATATGTTGATGATGTCATCATTAAATCCAAGAGGGATACAGATCAAATAGCAGATTTGAGGAAATTCTTTGACCGACTGCGGAGGTACAATCTAAAGTTAAATCCCGAAAAGTGTGCATTCAGGGTTCCTATCAGAAAATTGTTGGGATTCATCATCAGTCGCCGAGGAATAGAGTTGGACCCGTCAAAGGTTAAAGCCATCCGGGAACTACCACCACCAAAAAGAAAGAAGGATGTGATGAGTTTCTTGGGACGTCTCAACTACATCAGCCATTTCATAGCACAGTCCACAGTAATATGTGAGCCGATTTTCAAAATGCTGAAGAAGGATGCCGCAACCAGTTGAACCGGGGATTGTCAAAAGGCTTTTGACAAAATCAAGGAGCATCTGTCCACACCGCCAGTCTTAGTCCTTCCAGAGCCTGGTAGACCACTACTACTCTACCTTGCAGTGTTAGATGAAGCTTTCAGTTGTGTTCTGGGACAGCATGACGAGACAGGAAGAAAAGAGCAGGCCATGTATTACTTGAGTAAGAAGTTCACTCCATATGAAGCACGATACTCTCTGCTAGAACGCACTTGCTGTGCTCTAACCTGGATAGCTCAGAAGCTAAGACATTACTTCTGTGCCTATACTATCTATCTCATATCAAGGATGGATCCCCTAAAGTACATCTTTCAGAAACCCAAGCCTACTGGGAAGCTGGCCAAGTGGAAAATCTTACTGAGCGAGTTCGACATCATCTATGTAACTTAGAAAGCATTCAAAGGACAAGCATTGGCAGATCATCTTGCTGAAAATCCTGTAGAAGGAGAATACGAACCCCTAAAAATGTATTTTCCTGATGAGGAGGTATCATTCGTAGGAGAAGATATTACTGAAGTCTATGATGATTGGAGAATAGTTTTCGATGGAGCTGCAAATTTAAAAAGAGTGGGTATTAGAGCCGTCTTGGTATCAGAAACTGGTCAGTATTATCCGGTTTCTGCAAAACTCAGATTCCCATGCACTAACAACATGGCGGAATATGAAGCCTACATATTAGGGCTCAACCTGGATGTTGATATGAATATTAGGAACTATTGGTAATCGGTGATTCAGACCTGTTGGTACATTAAGTACAAAGAGAATGGGCTACCAAGAATTCCAAAATACTTCCATATCTGCATCATGTACAAGAAATGAAGAAAAGGTTCACAAAGATAGAATTCTGGCATGTCCCTAGAATTCAGAATGAATTCGCAGACGCATTGGCTACCTTGTCATCAATGATACAACATCCAGACAAGAATTTCATCGATCCCATTCTGATGAGGATCCATAATCAGCCGGCATACTGTGCTCATGTTGAAGAAGAAACAGATGGAAATCCCTGGTTCCACGACATCAAAGAATATTTGACAAAAGGAGAATACCCGGAGCATGCAAACCATACTCAGAAACGCACCCTTCGGAGATTTTCCAATCACTTCTTCCAAAGCGGAGGAACTTTGTACAAGAGAACTCCCGATCTAGGAATGTTAAGGTGTGTTGACGCAAAAAAGGCTTCCAAATTGCTCGAGGAGATACATGTCGGAACCTGCGGCCCACATATGGATGGTTTTGTCTTGGCCAAGAACATACTCAGGGTCGGATACTTTTGATAACCATGTAAACAGACTGCATACGGAACGTTCAGAAATGCTACCAATGCCAGATACATGAACACATGATACGGGTGCCACCAAACGAGCTTAATGCAACAAGATCACCTTGGCCTTTTGCTGCCTGGGGAATGGATGTCATCGGCCCAATTGATCCCACCGCTTCAAACGGGCACCGGTTCATTTTAGTAGCCATCGACTACTTCACTAAATGGGTTGAAGTTATATCTTACAAAGCTGTAACCAAGAAGGTTATTGCAGATTTTGTTCGAGACCGAATTGTTTGTCGATTTAGGGTTCCAAAGTCCATCATTACTGAAAATGCCGCCAATCTCAACAGCGATATGATGAAAGCCATGAGTGAAACTTTCAAAATCAAGCACAAGAATTCCACAACATACAAGCCTCAAATGAATGGAGCCGTGGAAGCCGCCAACAAGAACATCAAGAAGATACTAAGGAAAATGGTAGAGAATCACAAGAAATGGCACGAGAAATTACCATTCGCCTTACTGGGATACCATACCACAATCCGCACATCAACCGGGGCAACTCCCTATCAGCTGGTTTATGGTAGTGAAGCTGTCATTCCCGCCGAGGTAGAAATTGCTTCTTTAAGAATCATACAAGAAGCCGAACTCAGTGATGCAGAATGGATAAGGAACCACTATGAGAAAGTTTCCCTCATAGACGGAAAGAGGATGAATGCAGTGTGTCACGGCCAACTCTATCAGAATAGAATGTCCAGGGCTTTCAACAAAATGGTCAAACCAAGACAGTTCACGCTGGGGCATCTGGAACTGAAACGGATCTTTCCATATCAAGATGAGGCCAAAAGGAAATTCTCTCCCAACTAACAAGGTCCTTACATGGTTCACAGAGTATTGACAGTAGGAGCGCTCATACTCGCAGAGATGGACGGAGAAATCTGGCCAAAGCCTATCAATTCAGATGCAGTCAAAAGATACTCTGTGTAAACCACTTTATGCTTCTTCATATGATATAAATTGGACTACGCTCGACCCGATTCCTGTTTAATAGGGGATACGTAGGCACCCCTGTGGGTTCGTTCACAATTCAATAAAATTTCCCTTTTTCCCACAATCAGAAATTGGGGAAGAATTTTGAGGAGGACCCTCAAAATTTTGTAAGTTCAGAAAATCGCAACATACATAATGGTCAGAAAGTTCATCTAGTTAACTGGGGCAGAATTTTGAGAAGAACCCTCAAAATTATACGACAAAGGAAGTCGCAATATGTCACAGTTACTAGTTCATCCAACTAATTTCTAAATGGCATATCACCATGTATTTGTAAACCATTCACGCATGCTTTTGGAAATAAAACTTAACTTTTAGCCAAATGCTACCACTGACAACTTGAGCTGGATCCTCGGACACGACGGAGAAGATCAAGCAAGCAAAAGGCACGAACCAACCTTCCCCCGCAAAACTCACAAATTTACTTTGGATGCAGGACTATATCATCATGTTAAGCAGCATCGCAACAATACAATCACTATGCACGTTGCCAGCTAAGAACACTTCACTCTTACTCTTACACTTGCACGAGGCTAAGCCCTGCCTCTTCATTTGCATAAGGCTAAGCACTGCCTTCTCCTTGCATGAGACTAAGCCCTGTCTCAAATCACTTGCATGAGGCTAAACCCTGCCTCTTTATTTGCATAAGGCTAAGCACTGGTCCAAAGGGAATTTGCATCATGTTTATATTTACAAATTCTATACGCATATATTGTATTTTGAGTTGCAGACACTCTCAGGAGCAACCCTTCTCCTAACAGGAGTAATCTTCGCTCCGATTTTCATTCAACACGCATCTCCCTCAAATTATTTCAAGCGTAACCGATCATCATCCTTACCTTTATCATTTATCCGTAACCATTTTTCAAATCCCAATTGATCATATTCGGAACACCTTGTCCGTTCTTGTGACAACTATATTGGCTTACTCCATCGTTGGATCCAGAAATACACACAACATGATTCCTGTAAAACCGGGGATGTGTAGGTAGCTCGGAAACCGGAGTGCGGCCTGTATCTTTCAAATCGCCTTATTTGGTCAAAATTTGTCATCATGTCTTTATCCGACAACTCTTTCATCCTTCCCGGGTAAAGAGGGGCAGCTGTTGGTACCCAATTTTTCCCATATATATTTTATAAATACATATGTACTTTCAAAATAGTTCATGAGCTCCAACCAACATTTTTCCATAATTTTAAAGGATTTTTAAATCAATTTATTCCCATATTTTGTTATATAAATAATCATTAATTGTATCACAAATAATTTTTATGGTGATTTTTATCATCTAATTTCATCATTTATATCCATATTAAGCTTTAAATATTTTGGTACATCTATTATAATTACATCTGCATTTTTAGGCTAATATTTTATATTTTGCAATAATAGCCCGTATGTATGAATAATTACATTATTTATACAGAAAATAACTTTTTATATTTTTATAATGTTAAGTAATTATTTTAAATCATTTTTTATGCACAAGTAATATTTTTTCATTTATTAATTATTTTTTATAAATTATTTATTTGTTAAAATGGGTATTTAAAATCTAGCCCCTAAAGTCCCATTTTTGGATTTAACCCCACACCCTTACTAGCCCAATACCCCTAGCCCAAGACCTATTATCCCAATACCCATACCCATTTAAAACACCCAACCCGGGACCCTTCTAATTGTGACCGTTGATCTCTAAAGATCAACGGTCCATATCTAATTCCCCCTTCTTAACTATACAAAACCCCAACCCTAACTCATTTACCTCTGCTGCCCTTAAACTCTCATTCTCCCCTTCTCTCTCTGTTAAACCCTAGTGCCATCACTCCCCAATCCTCTTTGATTCTGCCTCAAACGTAGAATCAATCCATGATTTGCTTACCTATTTTGTAATATTCTGCCCTTATACGCATGTTGTTGACGTCACTTGGTTCTTGCCCTATTTTTGGCAAGAACTACCTCAATAAAAGGTAGATTCACCCTGATTTTATGAAGATCTGGACGATCTTCCGTCTCTGCACATGCTATATTGAACGGTCCTTGTATTTTTGGCCCGATTCAAGACATCAGTCTCAACTAGGGTTTGAGATCTTTCCTTATTCTTTACTGATTTCTGATTGATACTCTTTCCATTCTCGTATTTGACTGATATTTTTCCTATTTCTATTTAATCTACCTTGTTCCTTTACTTTTTACTTTATTTCGCCCTAAATCTGATTTTAATCGATCTTTGTATGATATTTTCTTTATTCTCTGTTGTATCCCCTTATTTTAAGTGTTACTTTCATGATTACATTCTCGGATTCTCTGTTAGTTTACTGAACTCCCTCATTTATGTATTATTTCCTCTAAAAGTTAGACTCTAATTGATTCTATGTTTAATACTTACCATGTTTCCTGTTTATACTATAGTACTATATAAACCCCTCCCCTATCCCCTTTAAGAGACTCGAATCATTATATTCTCACTAAGTATCTTAGGGATTGGTTTTGTATTCTCTTTTCCCTCTCTCATTTATTTCTGGTCTTGGCTAGCTGAAAGCCAAGGCCAAATAATTCTGGCTTCTCGACTATTGTAGTGTATTTCTTGTTTTCTTGCCTAATTGGTTAATGACTATCCCTTTGTCATTTTGCTTATATGAACTGTTTGTGAACCAGCATGTTAAAGTCCATTATGAGCATGACTCTGCCAGTTTCATGTTTATGTGATTTCCTTTAGTTCTATAATTGACGTTATTAGTTCTGAGACTATTGATATTGAATAACATGAATTCTCTTAGGGATTAGCTTAATGTCTTTTAATTTGTTTCATATATGCTTTTTTGCTAGTTCTAAACTTGTCCTAAACTTAGCTTCTTTAGGTTAATACTAGTATGTTCATCAGCTAATCAGTCCGGAATCTTTACAAACTTGTATTATTATGTCTTGGTTGTATTAAGTCCCTTTTCTGTCATTCATGTCGTTTGATAACTTGTCTGCTGGTGTGTCTTGCATTCCTTGGATTCCACATGATTACTTGACTTTTTCCTCAATACCATGTCCCAATGTTTTCCAGTGATTAGACAAAGGTGTCCTAAATTTTAGCATGTATACTTAGCTTAATTAGGCCTTTCAGATTTTAACTTATTAAAACTGTATACTTGAGCATGAACAACTTTGCAAATCTTGCCAATTTGTCTTCTTAGTGAAATTCTGCCTACATATTCTGTGTTTAAACTCTGTGATGATGACTTTTCTAAACTCAAACCTGTTTTAAAATATTTCCTTTACCATTGTCTCCTTTTATATATTGCTACCTCAAACTCCTATTCTTATGTCCTTAGGTTCTATCCTTAACCTCCTCAGTATGAGCACTCCTTGGGGTCAATGTGAGACCCTTGTGAATTCTGACACACTGGGATTTGGTTCCTAATCTCTTTTGAATTATTTCTGAGCATTTTGTTCTCTAGTGTGAGCATTGCCCTGGGTCCCCTAAGGCCCTTGGGAACTTTGACATGCTGGAAACCTTGTTCCAATGTACTATGAATCCCTATGATGTGTTGTTGTTATGGTGGAAGGCCTGGTTCCCGGGTTTATTTGGGCCTATGAAGGCTCCCTATAGTGCAACTGTTACCATTATGTGATTCATTCGATATTCTGGGTTGTAATAACTCTATAATAACAGATTTTGGGGGATATTTAATGAAGCTGGGGGTTTTTACTTATATCTTTTTGTTAAAACTGGGTAGAAATCATGCCTATAGGATTTAATTACGCTGATCAAACTATGTGAATACTATGTTGTGTTTAGAAATCCTGCCTATAGAACTTTCATGATCGTTTTGATTTTGTGTTTTAAATTTGCATACAAGAGATCCTGCTTATAGAACTGTTGTTTAATTCTGTACATTAGAAATCCTGTTCATTGGATCTATACATGTTTTCAACAAATGTGCATTAACATTCATGCCTATAGGACTTTTTTGTGTGAGATAATTATCTTTCCTGGCAATATGTTTAAATTCTGCCTTTATACGGTTAATAGATATAATGGCTATAGGACTATAATCAGTTTCAAACTTAGAAATCCTGCCTATAGGGTTTAAATCAATCCTGCAATAGATATCATGCCTATAGGACTAAAATTAGCATGATAGATGTCATGCCTATAGGGTTCAAATCAATTCAGCATTTAGAAATCATGCCTATAAGGTTCAAATCAATTAAGCAATTAGAAAGCATGTCTATAGGATTGAAAAGGAGTAAAACCTGTCTTTGTAAGTTAAAATCAGTGCTACACTTAGAAATCATGTCTATAGGTCTATAATCAACAAGCTTTTAGAAATCATGCCTATAGGATTTTATCGATCGATTCTGAATTAAATCACTCCTGTCAATCACTTAGGCAATATATTTTTAGGACTTAATAATGATTCTGGGTTTATAATTATGACATATTATTGCTTGACGTGCCCAGATTGAATAAAATTAGTAGGCAAACAAATAGGTCGTGATGCTCACTTTAATAAAACTATCTAGACATTCTGTTTTACCACATATATCCTGCCTATAGGATTCCAAAGTTAATAAAGTCTGCGTGCTTTTGCTGTCTACATGCGGAGGTTAATGTGAGCCCATACTTGTTCCCTTATCTGAAAGTCCTATTTGTTTTTGTTTGTGGCCTAGATTCCACATTTTAAGTAATATAGGTTGGTCTAGAACTATCCCAAATAAAGGTCCTAATACCTCCAGGGCCATAGGTAAGAGGCATGTAGTGCACGCATAAGGAACGAGCTAGAAACTACTATAATGCTTAAGTAACAACTTAAAGATTGTAATTGGGTAGTAAGGAGATGATAGTCCGTGCGCTAAGTACTATGAGTAACACCCCGACTTGAGGGAGTTACAAAGTATTGCATGGAATGATCCTATAGGCTAAAAAACTTAGGACCCCCCCCCCATGCTCCTATTTAAAATAAATTCAATATCGTATTTGTCCAAATTTCTTTCTCCCCTTTTATACTAATTCGCTTAATTTAAGTTTGACCGGGACCCACCGTTGTGTACCTCGAGGGGCGCCTAACACCTTCCCCTCAAGGTAATTTGAGCCCTTACCCGATCTCTAGTGATGTAAACTGTTTATATGAGTTAATGTATCTAGGTTTCCTAACGCACCTTAATCCGTTAGGGGGCAACTCTTCTAATTCCAAACCTATCCCAAAAAAGGAGTTGTCCCAAAAATGTCGAAACTCGATTTCGCGAGGAAAAAGGGAGCGCGACAACTTTCCTAGACCTTTTTTTCATTATTATGAACAAAATATTTGCACCCAAAGGTTCTCATAAGGATTTTTCTCAAGAATAGGTCTTACCATGCATCTATTTAGCAGGTGGTAAGCAGTATTGATTGCCTCAGTCCAGAAACTCTTAGGCAGTCCACTAGCAATCAACATTGTTCTTCCCATATTTTCTAAGGATCTATTCTTTCTTTCTACAACCCCATTTTATTGTGGCGTTCTAGGTGCAGAGAAATTATGGTCAATACCATGTGAGCCATATAACTCAAGGAATTTTGAATTTCCAAATTCAGTTCCATGGTCAGTTCTTATACTTAATACATTGCACCCTAGCTTTTGTTAAATCATTCTGACAAATACACAGAAAACATCAAATATTTCATCTTTGGATCCCAAAAACAAAGTCCAAGTATACCTAGAGAAGTCATAAACAATCACAAACACATACCTCTTACCTCCCCTGCTTCTTATTCTCATTGGTCTACAGAGGTCCATGTGAAGGAGTTCTAGAGGTTTAGATATACTTACAAACTTCTTAGATTTAAAGGATGACCATACATGTTTCCCTGTAACACATTCATCACACACCTTGTCAGAGGTGAACTCAACTTTATGTAGCCCAAGTACTAAGTCCTTTACTGCAACCTTGTTGAGTTGAGAGAGACCGGCATGTCCCAGTATTCTATGCCATAGCAGTGTATCATGTTCCAATACACTCAAGAATGTGTGCTCACTCTGGGGAAGTGACATAATCAATATCTTGTAGACATTGTTATGTCTCTTACCATTTAGTACAATTCATCATTATCAAGCTTAGTGACAGTGCAAATTTTGGAATTGAATTTTACCTCATTTCCTTTGTCGCACATTTGAGAGATGGTAAGAAGAATGTGTTTAAGACCTACCACATAATAAATATCTTTTATAGCATGATAGAGTTACTTACCAACCTTGCTAATACATGTTTCTGTCCCTTTTTCTCATTTCCAAATGACATCTCCTTGGAAGGCTGTTAGTGAGAGAAAGTTTTTCTTTTCTCTAGTCATATGTCTTGAGCATCCACTGTCTAGATACCAGTCCTGATTGTTTCTTCTCACCCTAGCCTACAACAAAATTCACAAGTTAGTTTTGGTAACCCAAACAAGTTTGGGTCCCTTGTTGCTGTAAAAAGGATAAATCAGATCCCTTCTTTCACAAAAGGGGAGAGGATTAGAAAATATTTTCTTGTTACCTTAATCCACTTAGTATGGACAGGAGGATTAACCTTTGATCCTCTTCCTTCTTCATATTTTTAGTGATAACAAAGGTGCTTCTACACAGGGAATTAATTAAAGTAGGACAAGTGTCTCTAAAGTGTCCTACTCTTTCATAATGAGTGCACATATTATTATCATAAATTCCTACATACTTTGGGTCAAAATTAGGGACCGATTTTCTGTAGTCAATTCTAGATTTGTTAGAGCTACAATGTTCATTCAACCAATTCAAGGCATCAGAATATCTATGCCATTTGCTTAGTCTAGAGAGTTCATAATTAGCCCTTTTTAGGTTTTCTTGCACGACTTTATTTCTACATTCAACATCACAAAGATTATCTTTAGGGATTTATAATTCCTTTTCAAGCTTATCCTGCAGATCACTCATTTTTTCTTTGCCATGTATATCAGGGGACTTCTCATTCTTATAAGCTTAAGGTCTTTAACCCGTTTCTCTAAACTAGCTTTGTCAGATTCAAGCTCTTTGCAATCAAGTTTGACACAAGAAAGGTTGGTTATTAGCTGATCATTTACAATATTCATTTTATCCATTTCATTCATTAAGGTCACAATTATGGCCATCAGTTGTTTTATGGACATAGCATGACTGTTCTCTTTCAAGTTAGATAAACTTACCTAGTTTGCTTCATCTTCAGTTTCTGAATCACTCATGGCCATCATCCCTATCCCTTCTTCCTCTGTTTTGGTTTCTTCAATCTCCATCAAGGATACTTCTTCAATCTCCATCAAGGATACTTCGATGTTTTCATTTCCAAAGTCAGTTTCCAAGGTCCTCCATATATCATGAGCAGAAATGCTAAAGGACACTATGAGGAGAGTGTTTCTAGACAAGCTTCTATAGAGCAGTCTTTTGCTTCAGCATTTTTCTGAACTAGCTGATGATCTTCCTCATCGTATTCCTCTTCTATTTTGTTGTACTTGTTACCTTCACTATCCATTTTGGTTAAAGTAATCGGTCCATGGCTGACAATTACCCATATGTCAAAGTCAGTAGCCTAAAGAAATGTTTCCATGCAACTTCCATTCATCATAGTGGTGTTCATCAAACAAAGGAGGTCTACCAATGTGCATTCCAAGCTATACTGGGGGTTCAGTCTCCACATCCTCCTTTTCTTCCTCTTGATCACTTCTAGTGTCCTCATATACTGCTAAGAAGGCCTATTTCATTGCTTCAGTAAATCCTTTGCCTAGGATTTTTCCTTTGTTGGAACCCTATTCTCTCATCTTCTCCCATTTTACTTTTTCAGCTCGTTCTTTCCTCCACTCAATTTCTCACATTGGGAAATCCTTGACCATGTGATCTAGCTTGCTGCACTTGTATCACCCATCATAGTTAGCTTTGTCAATCTGCTTGGGCTTACTATGGGTCTCTCTCTTGAATGCACTTTTGGAATTCTTCATGAACCTCTTAAACTTGAAAAACATTACTAGATCAGGATCATCATAATCAGATTTATCATCTTCATATGCTTTAAGAACCAAGGACTTATTTTTCTTGGGTTCTTTCTTGTGCAATTCGATCTTTCTTATTTCATGAGTTTTCTAGTTTCCAACCAACTCATCAAATGAGATTTTGTCCAATTCCTTGGCTTCCTGGATTGCAGTGACTTTTGATTTCCATGAAGCTGGAAGGATTATTAGAACTTTGCTAACCAACTCTTCTGAGATAAACCCATTTCCAAGTGATTTCAGTTCATTGGTTATTATAGTGAACCTAGTCACCATATCCTGGATGGGCTCAGACTCATTCATAGAGAATAGCTCATAGTTTCTCATGAGTAGCTCTATCCTTGATCTCTTTACTTGGTTTGTTCCTTCATGAGCAATTTGGAGTGCATCCATATCTGCTTCGCATTAGAGCCCACAAAAATTCTATTGTACTCATCAGGACCAAATCCACAGATAAGGATTTTCTTAGTTATTGCATTCTTCTCCATCATTTTGAAACCTGCTGCCAAAAATTTGGAGAGGTCCTTAGCAACTGTTTCATTTTGTGCATTTTGTTTAGTAGGAATCCAAGGACCTTGGTTCACTATGGTCTATAGTTCATAGTCTTCAGGTGTCAGGAAGTCCTATATTCTTTCTTTCCACCAACTGTAATATTTTTCATTGAATAGGGGTGTCCTGGTAGTTGATTGTCCTTCATTAATTCCGGGTGAAGCACTCATATTGCTTACAAGATCTCTCTAGGTGTTATTCTTGTAAATGAAAGAACCTGGTGTTATACCAATTGTTAGTTGAGAGCCCGTATGGATTACTAAAGAACTTGATTCTTTACCGTGTTCCTTAAATGTAAAGTAAATAAGCAATAAAATGGGCACAATGATTTTTACGTCAAAAATTGCCCCGCTCAAAAGGTGCAAAAATCATGACTTACCACGTAGGATTTCTTACTCCGACTCCACTAGAACAATGCCCCAAAATGTATCAATTACAAGAGTGTAATTAAATAATCTCTGGTACCCTACCACTGCTATTTGATTCACAAGTTACTCTAACTTGTAAAGCAAAACACTCACACTAACTCACTTATTGTTATGACACTGGATTACAACTTAATTTCCTAAAACACATTCACTAGACTGACTCAGGAAGAATACATAAGTACTCGACTCGAGTAAACAACTTATGACTCTTTTGTTGATGTGTAAAAGGATCGTTCAGAAATCCAAAGCCAATCCTATTTAAAGCACAACTTGAGATCTTCTAGGAGTCCTATTGGTAGTCAGCTTCCTCTTTGATAGGACTCCTACTGCTTCAAGGATTCCACAGCTTTGGGGATTTTGTCTCTGACTGAATTATCCGGATTTTCTTGAGCAACGACCCTTATAACTTATAGCAGCCTTCTTCCACCAAACTCGGACCTGGGTAACTTTGTGATAAAGTTACTGTATTGTACATACATACAAGTATCAACATGAGGAGCTGATCCTTTCTCCTGAGGAGCTAGTTCTTTAGAAAAATTAAGCAGCTACGTTGAGGACCTAGTTCATACTTATTTAATCATCAAAACTTCAATACTCAACAAATTTCCCCTTTTTGATGATAACAAAATTTTATACACAACAAAACCAGGTAATCACATCAATGAACCATATAATCATAACAAGTGACAAGTATTATCGACAGACATGTACGTTCACAACCTACAACCAACCCTCCAACCTTATCTATTTCACTCACTTATAACTCAATTTCTTGATTTTTCATGCAACTTTTTGAGACAATGAGTTTGTTGACACATATTAGGCTATCATTTTTCAGCATTTTGCTTTTCCACTTGGTTATAGCAAATTCATTTTCCTTTGACAAGTTTTCAACCAAACATGAAAGAGATTATCTACCTAGGAGATGCATTTCTGTCATTAATTAATCATTTTACCTTCATTAATAATGCGCTAAATCAATTGTTATATGGTGATGGACTAACCTTATTAACGCGGTACAAAATCGCGCTTGATTTGGCTTCTGCATTGCTGTATCTTCATGAAGAGTGGAACAATGTGTTGTACATAGAGATATCAAGTCCATCAATATAATGTTGGATTCAATTTTCAGCGCAAAATTAGGCGATTTCGGCTTAGTTAGACTAGTTGATCATGAGTTGGGTTCACAAACAATTGTCTTAGATTAGGTGTCTAAATAAAAAAAATTGCAAGTTTAAAGGGCCGTCTATGACTATTTTGCTTTGTACTTTCCACAGGCAATGTTGGATTTAAAGATTTGTTTGTTGTAAGTTAATGGAATTCTTATGGTTAGAACATTCTGTAAACTTATAATGGTAGTTTCACTATTTTGATTTAGGCACTTTGTTAGAAATATTTCAGACTTGGTTATCTGAGCATCTTTGATGTCACTCCAGCTATTTTTAATAGTTATAATGAATCTTAAATTATCTATAATATATTTCCATGCTGCCAAAAAAAAAACTCCTTAATTAAATCATGTATACGAGAATTCATATGCGAGTTTACTTGGTGAGCTTCATGCCTTCTAGAGTTGAGGTGAAAGATTCAAATCCTATCAGTAACGCAACATTACTTTCCCTTTCCCCCTCTCGCTCCCACCATGTAACTAAGAAAAAGAAAAAAATATTCGATTTGTGATAGCAGAAATCAATCATTTGGAATGAATGGAATCATTTTGACATCCAGTGATGAACTTGTATGTGTCAAAATTAGGCCGAGTTTAAACAATGCAAATGGACGAGCTGTGGTCGAGGTCGAGATCGAGAACGGTCCAGTGGCGAGGAGGTTCCAGGAGAGTGACTAATGTCGAGGTCAAGTAAATAACAAAGGGAAGCAATGGTTAGAATAATCTTAGAATTGCGGAAAGGAATATTCCATTGAATATTCCTCCAACTATACTTTTTTAGGGTTTTCTAGGTATATCTCTTATAAATAGGAATAAATAGGGAATAAAGAGGGATATTCACTTTTCTGATAAGAACATCTTGTAAAGGGTTGACTATCAAGAAGATACAAAAAGCTTGTCTTGTCTCTCCTAGTTGATTCCGTTGTTCAATATACCTCTTTTACTCACAAGATCCAAGAAAACTTTGTCGATATTCATACTCTATTGTCACACGATGTTGTCAGAAGAAGGAATCATCCAACTCATTCAACATTTGGGTGATAAATTGCTTCTTATTACATTTAATGCCATTTGTCACATTTATTACATGTTTTTATCCTCATATTCATTGACAATCATTGAGCATATTCTTTGTATTCACTGATCTGGAAACACCAAGAAAGGGTTGATAAGATACCAGGCGCCCCAAAACTTCTGCCAAAGCGGGACGTCGACCTATTCGTGGAACAACCATACAGCGAGGAGGCAGCTCTACATGCCATACCCAAAACCTTCAAAATGCCACCATATTTAATAATATACGACGGACAACGGACCTTGAAGACCACATCATTCATTACGTCACGGCGGTAAAAGGCAACGACCTCTCGAAAGAATAGGTACCGTCGGTGCTGCTGAAGAAGTTCGGCGAAACCCTAACAGGGGGAACTTTAACATGGTACTCACAATTACCAACACGTTCCATAGTAACATTCGAGGAAATGGCTGACAAGTTTGTCACCGCCCATGCCGGGGCCAAGAAAGCAAAAGCCAGGGTGAATGATATATTCGCCATCAGACAATCCCCCGACGAAGGACGCAGGGAATTCCTTGCCCGGTTCAACAGAGTGAGAATGAGCCTGCCGAACGTGTAGAGGTAATGGTGGTAGCGGCTTTCCAAAATGGGTTAAGCAGGAACAGGTCGAGGGAAACCAGAAAGAAATTAAGCAGACTCATTAAATACCCTCCCACCATCTGGGAAGAAATACAAAACGCTTACTGTGCTGAGGTGAGAGCGTACGAGGACGACCTCAATGGTCCAACTCAACGGTTAACATTAGTCCCAATGGAATCGAGCAAAGATCGCCGGAATGACAGCGGAAGAGATCACGTAGGTCAATGCCTCGATCGCGAACGGCACCAACCGTACATCAGAACGGCCATCCTACTACCTCCCCGCCAAGCCGAGGGCCCGTCCAGGCCACAGACGGGGACTCACTGGAATGAGAGAGGTATGCCTCCACTTTTGTCTGCTAACAATTTTTATGTCTCTCCTTCAGAAATAGTTTACACCCTAGAGAAGCTCGGCCCTAAGGTGAAATGGACACAAAAGATGAAGTCTGACCCAAACTCCAGAAAGTCAAATGCCCTCTGTGATTTCCATCAGGAACGAGGCCATACGACCGAGGATTGCATAACCCTACGGCAAGAGGTAGTGAACATGCTCCACCAAGGACATTTAAGGGAGATGATGAGCGACCAAGGACGAGCCAATTTCGCTCGTGGACAAGAAAAATATCAAGGCCCCCTGAAGCCACCCTCCCCAGCCTGCACCATCCAAATGATCATCGACGGAGGCGATGAAGCAACAATCAACCATGTGAAGTTCTCCACCATCCATAAATTGAAGCGGTCGATCACCCATGAACGATATGATGACCTCAAATAAAGTACCATCTTCGATAATTCGGGTACCCACAGTTTGACCTTTCCTCATTTTGACGCTCTTGTCATTACTTTACGAGTTTCAGATACCGATGTAAAAGAATCATGGTAGACGACGGGAGCGGCGCGTGTATTATCCACCCCAGAGTTCTCACACAAATGATACTCGAGGATAAGATAGTACCACACTGCATAACAGTCTCGGGTTTTAACAATGCAATTGAACGGACCTACGAAGAGATAACATTGTCCGTCCTAGCCGGGGTCATCACCCTTGAAACAACATTTCATGACATGAATCAAGACACAACCTACAATGCCATTATAGGGCGACCATGGATACACGCCATGAGGGCCGTCCCGTCCAGCTTATATTTGGTCATCAAGTTCCCTACCCCATGGGGAGTATTCAGCATCCGCGGTGAACAACGCACAACTCAAGAATGCTATCGCATCGCCCAAGACTGCACATATACTCATCAGTTGAAAGGGAAGGGCTGAGGAGCATAGCAATTAGCGAAGTTGGGGCCCGACTTCGACAAACAAAAGGACGTCATCAAAGACCCCGATATCGTGGAAGCCACAAGATCAACAATGGAAGACCTCGATCCCGTTCAACTAGACGAAAGCGACCACAACAAAAAAGCTTACATCGGCCACAAACTCACAGAACCAGGTAACTTCCATAAATTTTTAACTGACAACGCAGACTTGTTTGCTTTCTCCTACGCAGATATTCCAGGTATGCGAAAGACATTGCAACACACAAGCTGAACGTCGATCCACTCTACCCGCTGATATGCAAATCAGAAGAAAGTTCAATGCCTCAATCAACAATGTCGTTCGCGAAGTGGTAGAAAAATTTCTCGCCATCGGTTCCATTCGAGAGTCAAAGTACCCCCAATGGGTCGCCAACATGGTCAGGGCCTCAATCAACGATGTCGTTCGCGAAGTGGTAGAAAAATTTCTCGCCAACGGTTCCATTCGAGAGTCAAAGTACCCCCAATGGGTCGCCAACGTGGTCAGGGTGAAAAATAAAAACGGAAAATGGTGCATGTGCGTGGACTTCAACAAAGCTTGTCTGAAAGACTCCTTCCCGTTACCTCATATTGATCAGCTCATCGATTCAACATGGGGCATGAATTATTAAGTTTCTTGGACGCCTACTCAGGCTACAACCAAATCCTCATGGAGGAGGAGGATCAGGAAAAGACCAATTTCATCACCCACCAAGGGACGTACGGCTACAGAGTCATACTGTTCGGGTTAAAAAATTTAGGGGCGACCTATTAGAGGCTGGTAACCAAGATGTTCAAAGAGAAACATGGCAAAACGATGGAAGTGTATATAGACGACATGTTGGTCAAGTCAAAAAGGAAAGAGGACCACATCGACCACATGAGGAAAGCCTTCGACATACTTAGGCGATACGATATGAAGCTAAACCCCGAGAAGTGCACCTTCGGCGTGACCTCTGGAAAGTTCCTCGGATTTTTGGTGTCGCAGAGAGGAATTAAGGTTAATCCCGACCAAATAAAGTCTATAGAGGGAATACCTGAAAATTTGACCAGACCTGTCAGGTAGATTGGCTAAGTGGGCCATCGAATTAAGCGAGCACGATATAACATATCAGTCACGAACAGTGATAAAGTCGCAAGTACTCGCTGACTTCTTCGCCGACTTCAGAGCCAAAATAACGCCTGAGGCCGAGCGGGAAGCCTCCCGTACCTCCCCCAAGTTACCCAACCTATGGGTTTTGTACACCGATGGTGCCTCCAACGCGTCAGGATCTGGACTGGGACTCGTACTCGAGTTCCCAACAAGCGAAGTCATCCGCTAGTCCATACGGTGTCCCGATATGACAAACAATGAGGCCGAGTATAAGGCCGTAATTGCAGGACTGAAACTAGCTCTCAAATACGGAGCACGGCGAGTCATCCTCCGATGTGACTCACAACTTTTCATCAACCAAGTCACGGGGACTTTCCAAATAAAATAACAGAGGCTACAAAATTATCAGACCGAGATTCGTAAGCTACTGCCTAAGTTCGACGAATGCAAACTCGACTAGATACCTCGAGCATAAAATATAAGCGAAAAAGAAAACATGGTCACCCTCCTCCATTTGTAAAAAGACCAAATTGAGGTACCACTATAGACATGACTTGGGACAGGCGCAATCGTATTATGTCATATTTGTAGAACGAAGTGCTACCATTGGACAAAAAAGAAGCCAAGAAGCTTCGAATGCAGGTGGCCAGATACATCATCATCGACCATGACTTGTACAAAAGAACGTTTGGCGGTCCCTTAGAGAAATGCTTAGGACCAAACCAAACTAGGTGTGTCCTCGAAGAAGTACACAAAGGCCATTGTGGAGCCCATAGCGGCAATCGAGCCCTCGTTAGATGCCTCATACGAGTAGGCTATTACTGGCCCACCATGAAAAAGGAGGCTGACAACTTCGTTAGAAAGTGTGAGCAATGCCAAAAATACGCTCCAATGATTCACAAAGCAGGCGAGTACCTCCACTGAGTCACCTCGACTTGGCCGTTCATAAAATGGGGAATGGACATCATCGGACCCTTCCAGTGGGACAAGGTAATGTACGATTTCTTTTGGTTTTAACTAACTATTTTTCCAAGTGGGTAGAAGCAGGTGCATTCGCCCAAATATGCGAGCAGGAAGTTATCACATTCATATGGAGGAACATCATATGCCACTTCGGTATCCACAAAGAAATCAGTTCACTGAAAAGAAAACCGTCGAATTCTTCGAGAAATGGCACATCAAGAGAATACTCTCCACACCATATCATCCTGCAGGCAACGGTCAGGCAGAATCCTCCAACAAAAAAATACTGAACATCATGAAAAAGAAGCTTGAGGACGCCGAGGAATTGTGGCCGGAACTTCTACCGGAAGTGCTATGGGCAAACCGCACCACGCCAAAAACAAGCACAGGAGAAACGCCATATTCACTAGTCTATAGGACTGATGCAGTGATACCGGTCGAAGTCAATGAACCAATTTTGAGATACTCCAATGAGAGCGGACCAAGTAACGATGAGAGTAGAAAACAAGACCTCGACGAAACCGACAAACGGAGAGACATGGCCTACATAAGAATGGTATCTCCAAAACAACAAGCAGAACGGTACTACAAAAGAAAGCCAAAGTTAGGCCACTGAAGGTCGGAGACTATGTACTCAAAGCCAAAACACAAGCGAGCAAAGACCCACGGGAAGGAAAACTGGGAAACAATTGGGACGGGCCATTCAAAATCACAGCGACGACAAATAAAGGGTCATTCCAACTAGAAATAATGGAGGGAAAACTACTACCAAACAATTGGAACGTCGCCCACCTCAAATACTTCAAATTCTGAAGATGGACGTCCTCCAAGTCGTACTCCTTTTCCCTCACCCAACTTTTGTCCCAATTGGGTTTTCTCGGGGAGGTTTTTAATGAGGCGATGAAGAGGACGTCTCGAAGTTTAAATGTTAAGTTCATCGCTCAGCCTATCGATTACTTCCCAGGCTGAACAATGAAGGGACTAGATAGACTGGGACTTCTAGAATGTATGTACGAATTGAGCAGATACATGTAATATTCTCCAATGGATGAATAAACAAAGCAATATATGATATTCTTACACAACTCCATCAAGTTTACACATCACGCCAACGCATGAAATGTACATTCGACCTCGCTCGAATTGTTCTCCAAGTCTACATTCTACCTCGTTCGAATCGACTTACATTCGACCTCGTTTGAACTAACTTACATTCGACCTTGTTCAAATTAACACAGGTAATGTACATTCAACCTCGCTCGAATTATTTTCCAAGTCTACATTTGACCTCGCTCGAATTTTTTTTCAAATTCTATATTCGACCTCGTTCGAATAGACTTACATTCGACCTCGTTCGAATTAACACAGGAAATGTACATTCGACCTTGCTCAAATTATTTTCCAAGTCTACATTTGACCTCACTCGAATTGTTTTCGAAGTCTACATTCGACCTTGTTCGAATCGACTTACATTCGACCTCATTCAAATTAACTTACATTCGACCTCGTTCGAATGAACACATGAAATGTACATTCGACATCGCTTGAATTATATTCCAAGTCTACATTCGACCTTGCTCGAATTGTTTTCAAAGTCTACATTCGACCTCGTTTGAATCGACTAACATTCGACCTCATTCGAATTAACTTACATTCAACCTTCGTTCGAATCAACATAGGAAATGTACATTCGACCTTGCTCGAATTATTTTCCAAGTCTACATTCGACCTTGCTCGAATTGTTTTCAAAGTCTACATTTGACCTCGTTCGATTCGACTTACATTCGACCTCGTTCGAATTATCTTACATTCGACCTTGTTCAAAATAAAAATAGAAAATGTGCATTCGACCTCGCTCGAATTATTTTCCAAGTCTACATTCGACCTCGCTAGAATTATTTTCCAAGTCTACATTTGACCTCGCTCGAATTATTTTCCAAGTCTACATTCGACCTCATTCGAATCGGCTTACATTCGACCTCGTTCGAATTAACACATGAAATGTACATTCAACCTCGCTCGAATTATTTTCCAAGTCTACATTCGACCTCATTTGAACTAACCTACATTCGATCGACTGAAAATCAGGGACCTTTTACAAAAGGAGAAATTCACGGAAAAGCAAAATAGAGCCGAAAATACACAGTAAAAGATAATTGTTCCATTTCAATCAATCCATTCCAATACACCTTACAGAGGGCTTAAAAGACTCCCCTACAAAAAAGAAACAACAAAACACAAAAACAAACAAAAGCCAAGTACAAAGACTTTACACCGCATCGTCCCCCTATCACCAACGTCGCCGGCATACTCATCGTCGTACCAAGGGTCGGAGGCAAGCACGTCTAATGCATCTTCATCATCATTCGCGCCAGGCCTACCTGGGTCATAACCATAGGCATCACGAGCTGTACGTTCCTTGACATGAACATCCTCGAACTCCGCCGCAGAAACCTTTTCGGCCGTCATCAGAGCCCTTAATGTGTCAAGTTAGGCCTCGGCATGAACCCACCTCTCATACAACTCCCGTGACACGCTGGGCCTCCGTCTTTATTTTCAGTCGGGTGAACCTCTCCTCAAAAGCCCGCACCTCCTCGGGGTCGATATCAGAACCCGACCCATCATCTTCCACGAGAACGGTTTTATCCCTCCCATCCGCTGATGATGAGCCGACTTCGGATATTCGTGCACGTACCCCCTCTCCCGCGCGCGTCGCGGGCCCCTTCATCCTCCGATGGCCTCTCCTCCGTGATGATATCCGGCATGGAAGCAGCCTCAATGCCAAGTAAGGGTGCCGACTCCGCATCCAAAATAATGGGCCTTTCAGGCTCGACATCTCCAGCATCGATCCTCCCAGTCTCCACCCTAAGCCTTTTCCTTGGTACTGCCTCCTCCGCGCCATGAGATGACTCGTCAATTAGGTGAAAAAAGGGGTGAGCAGGGGCCTCAGTCAGCGTAATGGTCGCTTGTGAGCCGGAATTGTCCAACGAAGGAGCTAGAGTTTGATCATTTCATACGGGTACGGCCAGTACGAATTGCATTCAAGCCGAAGCGACCCCCTGGCGGAATGCGGGCACCGGAGCCTTCGCCTTCTTAGAAACTCTTTGACNCACTGAATCATCCCCACCATCATTAACGTCGCCAGCATTCTCATCATCGTACCAAGAGTCGGAGGCAATCCCGTCTAAGGCATCTTCATCATCGTCCATGCCGGGCGTACCGGGGTCATAACTATATATGTCACGAGTTGCATGTGCCTTGACACGAACATCCTCAAACTCCGCCTCATAAACCTTTCCGGCAGTCATCAGAACCCTGTATATGTCATGTTGGACCTCAGCGTGAACCCACCTTTCATACACCTCCCGTGACACACTAGGATCGTAGAAAGTATGTGAAGTAGATGGTTGGGCCTGCTGTCGCGCCTTCTCAGCTTTTATGGCACCAACCTTCTTGTTTAGGTCAGACAGCTCTGCCTCCAAACCCCCTATCCGTTCTTCAAACCTCGCCTCCTTGAGCGCCGAAGTTTCTGCCTCATTAGCTCACTCAGAACTGAAAATACGGATGGTACCCCCTAGTGCAGCCGCCTCCGCCACAACAGCCATTATGACTCTCTCAACTCGATCCAACTCTTCCATTTTGGCGCTCAACTCACCCCTCAAGCTGATGACCCTATCTTCGCTCTACTTGAGCTCGCCTCTTAAGGATGCCACCTGAGCCTGAAGGTCAGCATTCTCGGCCATCACTCCCTTGCTAACCTCGAGATCATCTTCCTTAGTCCTCAGTGCCCCCTCAAACACACTGCACCTGTCGATGGCTCTCATAAGCTCCCCATCCTTCTCCCTCAGCTCCTCATCTTTCTACTTGAGCTCATCGCGAAGCGTCTGAAATTGGTCATCCTTGCCAAGTACGTTGACCAGCGTTCGGTGCTGAGAACATTACTCCCTATACTTGGATTCCATATTCTTGAATAGGGCCGTCCTTTGCTCTTCCCGCCGATCACGCTCAATCTCCAAGATGAGGGTCAGACATACAAAAGAAGACGGGTCAGCGGGGGTAAACAACACATATGAAATGAACTAACTTAACACGGGAAAAGTAAACTTACTCGCAGGGCCATGCCAGATATGCCCAATGACAGATCTGCATCCTTTAGCGTCTACAGCATCATATTCTCAGAGTCCACGCACAAAGGAGCGAAGGCCTCCACCACTCGTTCCGAGTTAACCAAAATGTTATAATCTACGGGGATGACTATGTTCCGATTAGGCCCCTCCGTCCTTATTTCCACTCGGGTGAACCTCTCCACAAAGGCCCGCACCTCCTCGGGGTCGAAATCGGAACCTGACCCATCATCTTCCACGAGGACGATTTTATCTCTCTCGTCCGCTGATGATGAGCCAACTTAGGTTGTTCGTGCACGTTCCACCTTGTCGCGGACCCCTTCAGCCTCTGATGGCCTCTGCTCCGTGACAATATCCAGCGTGGGAGCAGCTTTAATGCCCAGTAAGGGCGTCGACTCAGCATCCAAAACAATAGGCCTCTCAGCCTCGGCATCAGCAACACTGATCCTTCCAGTCTCCACCCTTCGTCTTTTCCTCGGTACCACCTCATCCTCTCCATGAGATGACTCGTCAATCAAGTGCAAAACAGGGTAGGCAGAGGTCTCAGCCGACGTAATTTCCGCCTGTGGGCCAGAATCGCCTAATGGCGGAGTTAGAGTTTGATCATTTCGTACGGACTCGGCCAGTACGAATTGCATTCTAGCCGGAGCGGCCGCCTGGAAGAATGAGGGCACTGGAGACTTCACCTTCTTAGAAGCTCGCAGACCTTGCACAAAAAGGATATGTCAAAAGGACGACAGCAGATGGCGATAAGCTATAACGAAGACGAAATGATTGCGAAACTGAAATCTGACTTACTAGTCGAAGGCTTGGGCCCGAACCGCTTATTCAAGGATGCCTAGTCACGAATCCCCACAGTGTGGGGTAGGTACGAGTTACCCAGTCTTCAATGTCATGAACCAGGGAAGGTGGACACCTCTCAGCTGAAAGTGGAATGACACGAACGAGTTAAAAACAGAAAGGGGGGGGGGGGGGGGGGAAAA
>ML431544.1:102059-136214 GCA_005239525.1 Nicotiana knightiana
GGGGGGGGGGGGGGGGGAGGGTAAACAAACACACTACAGATAGTAAAAGCATCTTATGGTTGAAATTCCGTTGCTCGGGGAACTCGTCTAGGTTCTCCACTACGTGCTCGGTTCTGACAAAGAAATAGCTACACCAGAACCGACAGTTTCTTTTTTGTCACGCCCCGAACCTGGGGAAGCGTGGCTGGCACCCGGTGCCAAAATGGCCCGAGCGAATCACTCTGTAACTCATTCATTCTTGTGATCATCATGGGCCAACATGGCCACGACTCATAATGAACTATTGTATGTGGGCAAATGTTATATCAATGAACCATCGTTCATAAAACTTGAATACATATGGGCCATCAAGGCCTCTGACATACTGTACATAATAAACCTGTGTATACAAAGCCTCTAAGATTATTTGACATAAAATGGGACAAAGTACTGGCCTACCCATAAGACGGTAGAAAACTTCTGACACGATCACTCATAGACTCGGCTGTACTCCGAATGAGGTGGAATCTTACCGATCCTTCGCTGAAGCCAATCTCGTTTACTATGAAGAATCGTCAAACTGATTATCTATACTTGTAGGCATGAATGCAGTGTCCCCAACAAAAGGGCGTCAGTACGAATAATGTACTAAGTATGTAAGACATGTAAATTAGTATATAAAGGACATTGAAGAAACATGTAGTAAAGGACTCAACCTGTAAGTCTGTATAGCTCTGTAAATCATGAAATATTTATAATGCCATGCATATGCATATGAATGTCATGTAATGCATAGGTCTGTGCGTGCATAACATCATCAAGCCTCTGAGGGTATCCCATCATATCATCTCGATCACTGTGGGCAAATCATCAACGTATACCAGCTGATCAGGTGGTGGTGCGTATATAACGCTGTAACCTTTTCCCATATCTCATATAAATATAATATACATATATACACGTATATAACACCATCTGGTCATGGATCAATGTACATATATAAATGCATGAAATGCATAAGAAATACGTTAATAAATTTTCTTGGAATGCCATAAAAATTAATATGCCTTTCGGAAACTTTATCAAATACGTATTTTTCTGAGACCCATGAACAGAAGATATAATAATAACTCACATGGGGAATCAAGAATATAGACACCCCTAGTATTTCTATGAATAGAGTAATTTATGAGAACTGTGTGTTTGCTCGTTTCTTCTGTATAATTTAAATTATGCCAAAAAGAAAGGAGGAATAGCCTTAATATACCTGTGCAGATTCTCTTGACAATTCTTCCTAAACAAAGTTCATCCTAAATATTTTTCTCCAATATTACTTCGGTCTTTGACACTCCTACCACACTCTCGTGATTATGGTAGCTAAATTCACATAAGCTTACTGAAAATTGTTAAAGCTTGGTGAAATACGTATCACCAATTGCTTTGGCATTTCCAAATGTTCTTCTGGTTAGAGGGATGATAATCTGTTCCAATTTTGATATTTATAGGTTGAAATGCTTGTAAATATCCATTTTTAAGGGGCAATTAAATTGAGCGTTTGAGAACCTTGTGTTAGAGTAAGAACTAAGAAGTATTCTTGTGGTATTCATCACATTCCTGTTAGATAGAGTTTTTGCTAGAAGGTGATGGAAAATGGAGAAGTGATGATGCGTACAGATGTTTTTCTCCGTTGATGTTAGGTTGACTTTAACTGTTTGGTAGATAACTTCAGTAGGTAAAACATTCGATTAGTGTAAGGTGTGAAAGAGTTTGGAATGGAACTTAAGTTGAATTCTTGAAATTTAATTGTGAAAAGAAAAAAAAAAGGAAAAGTGACTAACAAGATCACCAGCAGATGATTAAAATAATTCCTTTTACACATGTCGCTCGTGTTCTATGCCTTCATTGTTGCCACCTTGCCAAGAGTCACTTAGTAACTCTTATATGGCTGCCACGTTGGGGGATACTTCTCATTCAACAATTATTCACTTAATTAGTTTGATAATCCCTCATTAACTAGTAATTATTTGATTACCTACATAATTAAAAATTATCTCAACTTACTTAAAATAATACTCATTTTTTTAACACACTTTATGTACCCTACTATCATGGTTATGTGGTATCATATAAAATCAATACATACATTATTATTTAAAATATTTATGTAAAAATACATATATTTTCTCAACTTTTAATTTTTCTAATCTCATATAAAAAATATAAATTTTTGTACGTTTAACTCTTAAAATGATAAAAAGATAACCTTATTCTAAGTTGAGGAGACTCTATATGAAAAAGATAACAAGTTCTTGATAATCTACTTCAGTTCATTATGAAAATTAATAAACTAACACCAATAGTAAAGGGGATTAAAACAAATTACTAGCTTCCATTAAACGTACTAAGGCAACCTACATGCAGACTCAATTTATTTAAGCAAATACGGTTAAACATAATGAAGCAACTTTAGTTACTATATGTAGTTTCAATTTATAACTTTTATTTACTTATTACTTCCTTTTTAGTGTTTATGGATTGATATGAACTGAATTTCATCTAAATATAATCTAACATATCTTGTTTTAGCTAAAGTAGAGGCAGAAACTTTGTTGTAATATATCCCTTAGTTAAAATAAGATGGAATTTCATGTAAGATTTAAGGAGATAGTACAGGTTGTTCTCTACTACGTAAAGTTTGGACTAAACATTGTAGGGGTATGGTCTAATCAACTTTTTATTTATTTCTAGTTTCCCCCGTGCAGACTAATAATACGTGTAATAGGAACATTTTCTTGGAGCGCACATACATACACAAGTAAAGTTTCTGACTACTTGGTTAGTGCTTCTAATTCCCTAGTGAAAGATTCTGTTGCTCACATATGGTTGTAGAATAAACACTACACCTCTATAAATTAATGAATATCATTTCAGCCAGGGTGAAACATAATGATTTTGAAACCACGATAACATCACAAGATGGAGATCCGGAGTTTCATTCTAGCCATAATAAAGTGTTATTAAAGTAAACCTTTTATAGATGATTATTTCTCATATCAATGCTTTAAAAACCATGAAGTTAATTTTATTTTTATTTATTATTATTTTTTTTTTTTTTACAAAAATGTTCAACTCAAAATACGATATCAAATAAATATATAACGATATCAAGGTTGTTAAACTTACGGGATGTAACAACTTTGTCATCCATACCCGCCACTAACCCTTAAGTCCCGCGGTGGTGAAGATGAATCAGTGTGCCCCTGTAAAAACTCGGCGAGAAGAGGTGCAGCAGGTGACGGATGGAGACCTCACAGCCGGCCAACTCTGCGAACTTCGCCAACATCAGAAAATTTTTGTACAAGTAAGGGGAAAGCTGATCCGGGTAGACACCGTAGAAACGACAGAACTCCTCCGCTAGTGGAGGAAGAGGGAGAGGAAGAGGGAGAGAGTAACCCACCAAAAACGGGTAGGCGTAGAAAGTGCAATACCCGGGCCGGTGGACTTGTATCACATCGTTCCCTGCCGGAGCGAAATAAATATGGGCAGGGATATGGAATTTAGACCGGGGGCGAATATTTGCTTCGACCCCATATCAGACAGTACCAGCTCAGGATCAGGGGTGGGTTCTTTCGAGAAATCATTTCTAATCAAGGATTACGAGGAACAACCTCCTCCACGGTGGGAAAACTTTCGTCTTCTGCAACCGTGAGCTCGCCGCCGCTAGAGGGCAGGGCCATCGACAATGGGGTGGCATCAGAGACTATATTAGAAGCGTGAGTCAGGTTTGTCATTTTTCAGTAGCGCGTATACGGTGGAGCCAGAAAGAAGGACTATCGACGGAGAAGAAATCAGAAGCTAGAGCTAAGAAGCAAGAGGAAATCGGAAGCAAGGATTGAAGAAGAAGCAGAGTGCAAATGGAGCATGAAGTGCGAAAGTTTCATTTGGGAATTCCCCTTCCTCTATTTATAGACTATTTTGATGCCCAAATCGATGCAAGGAACCGTCAGTGGCACTAAAACCGAAGCAATAGAGGATCTGGACACGACATAGTGCATCGGGAAGATGCGTAATGATGACGCGCATGGTCATGACATCATCTTATGCTAGTCACACCAACCACGACCCTTGAGGTGACACGTCACCAATCCGACATCGATCAATTCAGCACAGTCATCACGTCGAAATTTCCTTTGCCTGGCTCCAGATAAAGTCCGCTCATTGAGACATCCAAGATGACGACCTCAATAAGCGGAGGGACTAATTGTATGGGTCAAAATTAGGTCGAGTTTAGCAAATGAAAATGCACGAGTTGTGGTCGAGGTCGAGCATGGTCCAGTGGCGAGGAGGTTCCAGGAGAGAGACTAATGCCGAGGTCAAGAAAAGAACCAAGGGCAACAACGGATAGAATAATCTTAGAATTGCGGAAAGAAATATTCCATTAAATATTTCTCCAACTGTACTTTTTTAGGGTTTCCTAAGAATATCCCTTATAAATAGGAAGAGATAGGGAATAAAAGGGGATTCACTTTTCTGATAAGAACATCTTGTAAAGAGTTGACTATCAAGAATATACAAAAACTTGTCTTGTCTCCTTTATTTGATTCCATTGTTAAATATACTTTTTTTACTCACAAGATCCAAGAACACTTTGTCCATCTTCATAGTCTCTCACACGCTGTTGTCAGAAGAAGGAATCATCCAACTCATTCAACATTTGGGTGACAAATTCATTCTTATTACATTTAATGCTATTTTTCACATTTATTACATGCATATCCTCATATTCATTGACAATCATTGAACATTTACTTTGTATTCACTGATCTGGACACGGTTCCATACCTTTGAAATATTCGAACATCAGATCTAGGATTTATTATATTTAACTAGGATTCACCCATTATCTTCTTATTAAATTAGTTTAACAAAAAGGGCTTAAAACATTTTGGTCAAACAGAACTGGCAATATTTTTCTTTTTGTCCTGAAATGCAGAGAAATAAGGAAACTAAATCTAATGGAGCAAAACAGAAAAGATCAGTTACCAAAAAAAAAAAATAGAAAAGATCAGCATCTTTAATTATTATTTACATGTGTTTTACAAATTTCATTATTATAAAAAGCTTAAACCATAGTTATCGAGATTAGCCAACTAAAGCAAAGTGACCTTCCATCAAAGACATGTACGTTCACAACCCACAACCAACCCTCCAACCTTATCTATTTCACTCACTTCTAACTCAATTTCTTGACTTTTCATGCAATTTTTTGAAACAATGAGTTTGTTGACACATATTAGGCTATCATTTTTCAGCATTTTGCTTTTCCACTTGGTATAGAAAAATTCATTTTCCTTTGATTTCACAAGTTTTCAACCAAACATGAAAGAGATAATCTACCTAGGAGATTGTGATGATCCAAGGGGTTATTTTATAAATTTAGACTCCGTTCCACGCTTAATAGTCCTAGATAATTTTAAATACTTCAATTTACATGCGCAGTTCGAGCGTGAAACCGGAAAACTTTTATGTGAAAATATGAGAAATAATGATTTCTAGAATTTAAATTTGATTATAGTTGACTTTGGTCAATATTTTGATTAAACGGATCCGGATCTGTGTTCCGACGATCCCGGGAGGTTCGCAGTAAAATATGGGACTCGGGCGTATGCCCGGAAATGAATTCCGAGGTCCCAAGCCTTAGAAATCAATTTTTGAAAGAAATTATTTTGCCTAAATAATTATGAAATAAAGAAAAGAAATATTATTTGAAATTATTGATATCGGACCCGTATTTTGGTTCCGGAGCTCGGTACAGAATTTTTATGATATAAAAAGGGTAACTGTGAAATTTGGAAAACGGAGTTCGTTTGACATGATTCGGACATCCGGTTGAGAAATTATGAACTTTAAGAGTTCTTGATGAAAATGATGAGTTTTGAGGTTTAATTCATAGTTTTACGTGTTATTTTCATGATTTGATCGCACGAGCAAGTCCGTATGATGTTTTTAGACTTGCGTACATGGTTGGTTTAGAGCCCCGAGGGCTCGGGTGAGTTTTAGATAGGCCACAGGATGTTTTAAACTTAAGAAAAATTGCTGGTTTTCTATTTTCTGGTGCCCAGTAAATTAGTGTTATGCGATCGCATAACCTTCTCCGTGATCACATAGTGTAGATCGTGGGGTTCTTTTTTTTTATTCTATGCGACCGCATAGCTATATCCGCGATCGCATAGTGTTAATTTGCTGGGGACAACTTTTGTTCTATGCGATCGCATAAATTCTTCCGCGATCGCATAGTGAAAATTTCAGGGGGTATTATTTTTCTATTCTATGCGATCGCATCCCTTCTTCCGCGATCGCATAGAAGGCCTGCCCAGGCATATTTAAACAGTGTAAAAACGAGCATAATCCTTTCTTCTTCATATTTTCGAACCCCACAGCCCTGGAACGATTTTCTTCACCAAATATCATCCCCAAGTCATAGGTAATCAATTCTAAATTTCACTCTTTCAATTCCTTATTGTTCTCATCACTTTTAAATCAAAAACTAAGAATTTTCATGATAAAAATTGAAGGTTTGGATAGAATTAGGGAATTTTGTAAAAAAATTGAATTTTTACCTCGAATTGAGGTCGGATTTCAAAACTAATTGTATATTTGGGTTCGTGGGTGAATGGGTGAACGTAATTTGGTCCGAACCCCGAGTTTAGACCAAGCAGGCCGGAGGTCGGATTTTCACTTTTTTTGAGAAAACATAGAAAAAATTATGATTTTCAGTAAAGTTAGTTCCTTTAGCATTAATTGATGATATTGAGTTAATTATGACTAGATTCGAGAAAGTTAGAGCAAGATTCTAAAGGAAAAGCTATAATTGAGCAGTGAGCGGCCTACGAAATTGAGGTAAGTGTTTGGTCTAACTTTGACTTGAGGGAATAGGAATCCCCACTTGTTTGCTATGTGAAATGCATGTGTGTGGTGTATAGGTGAGGTGACGAGTATCTATGCACCACCAAATTGCCTGTTATGCATGATCCCTTTTTCGTTCCCAACTTAATTGATTATTGTCTTTATTGTTCTATGTTCATTATTTTTTCTATGACTACTTGGCCTTGGTATTTTGTTGTTAAATATTGGTGTGGTTATTTTGGAAAGAGTATTGGTTGTTTTAGCTGGTTCCCTTGTGGTACAAAACGGTTGAGCAGTTTAACTGTGTAACGACCCGGTCAATCATTATTTAGAACTTATATTATAATTACTGTTATTTCCTTGTCATAGGCTGGTTATACTGTTTATGATGTGTTAGTATTGGTAGGCTTGGAATCAGAATGGTTGTAGTGAGAATTTAGTCACTTAGTCTTTAAGAGTAGCCTAAAGTGAGAGAAGTCAACTGAGAGTTGACTTACTGGTAAACGATCTCGGAATTTGAATTTTATGGCTCAGATAGCTTCATTAGGTGATTCGGGACTTAGGAGTGTGTTCGGAATAATTTTGTGATGTCTGGTGTAGAATTAGGCTTGAATTGGCGAAAGTTAGTTTTTGGTGATTTCCGGTCGGCAGTAAAAAATAGGCTATCGGGGTCAGAATGGAATTCCGGAAGTTGGAACAGATTTGTAATGTCATTTTGGATATGTCTGCAAAATTTCAGATCAATCAGAGGTGTTTTGGATGGTTTCGGCATCGTTGGTGGAATTTAGGAATTTCAAAGTTTATAGGCTTGAATTCGATGTGATTTTGGTTTTTTGATGTTGTTTTTGGTGTTATGAGGGCTGGACTAAGTTTTAATGATGTTATGGGATGTGTTGGTATGGTTGGTTGAGGTCCCGAGGGCCTTGGGTGAGTTTCAGGTGGTCAACCGGGTGATTGTTGGATTGTGAACCAGCTGAATTGCTGGTGTTTCTACAGCAGGGATTTACCCTATGCGTTCGCGAAGGTGGTTCCGCGGTCGCATAAGGGCTTTGGGCTTCTGAGGAAATTTCTTCTATGCGTTCGCGAGCCTGGAGATGCGAACGCGGTGAGTCGAGGGGTCTGCGCATTGCGAACGCGGGAGTAGAGGTGCGTTCGCGTAGAGTATAGGTGGTTGAGGGACCCGCAGGCCCATTAGTCTATGCGTTCGCGGGGCCTGGGGGTGCGTTCGCGAAGGTGGGGCTGGTGGAAGCTGTGAGTTCGCGGGCTGGTAGCCGCATTCACATAGAGGAAGTTAAGGCCGTTGGATTTTTGTTCTATGCGAACGCGGTCGTTTTGGTGTGTTCGCGATGAGAAAAACCTGGGAAATATATAATTAAAACCCTTCGCGACCATAACCCACTTTTCCACCATTTTTGAACGGGAAGAAGCTTTTGAGGTGATTTTTAAGAGAGAAAATCATTGTTCTTCATTTAGGTAAGGATTTTGGACCCTGAAACTCGATTATATGTGATTAAGGATCCAATTATGATCGTTTAATTTATGAAAATCAGTAGAAAAAGATGAAATTAGGGCTTGATATTATAAACCTTTAGGGGGTGATTTGAGGGGTCAAACAAACTCCGATTTTAGAGTTCTTTATATGTACGGACTCGTGAGATGATGAAGAACATTTTGGTATAAAATTTGTCTAGTTCCGAGATGCGGGCTCGGGGGTCGGCTTTTGGCTAAGTTTTGGATTTTGTGCGAAAATTGGTATTTTTCTATTTGGAATTCATTCCCTTAGCATAATTTGATGAGAAATATCTAATCTTTATAGATTTGGAGCACTCGAAAGTTGATTCGAGACGCAAGTGGGTTGCAGAGTAGCTTTCGAGCTAGTTTGAGGTAAGTAATGTCTTTAATTCTTGTCCTGAGGGTATGAAATCCCGGATTTTACATCCTTTCACGGGTTTGAAGTGACGCACACACTGGATGACGAGTGTGGGACGTGCACGAATTGGAAATTTGAAAAAAATGTATCTTTTTCGGCAACTATTGAGTTGCGAAACCGCTTTTAAAGCATATGGTTATAAGTATTACTATGTTTTGTTATACTTGGGCTGTAAGCCATGTTTGGGGCCTAGTGCCGATCTGTTTTAACCCCTTGAGGGCTAGTTTACTGATTTTCCTTACTTTGAAACTATGATTTTACACTCAGTCTTTCTTGTGAAATTGTTGACACTCTTATTTGATAATATTACTATTTCTTGAAACGAGATACTATTTTGGGTCGAGAACCCCATTTTATTTATGGCCCGCATGGCATGCTGAGAGTGTATGACTGAGTGAGGCCGAAGGCCAATATTGTGAGGATATTATGATATGAGAGAGGCCGAATGCCTGAGAGTGATTGATGCCTTGATTTGGCTTGTTTACAGTGCTTGGGCTATAGGAGCCCCTCCGGAGTTTGTACACACCCCCAGTGAGCGCAAGTACCTACTGAGTGCGAGTGCCGAGTGATGAGTGATTGGGAGGCATGAGCAACGGTGAGGTTGCACGCGGGGGTGATACTGAGTGATGGTGAGGTGCTGAGGGAAATTGTTACGAGTGATGATTATGGCCAAGGGGTAATTTTATGATGATATTTTACTGAATTTTGACTATGATTTACTTCATTTTTCAAACTGATATTACTGAGAATTTTACTAAGATATATTGAAAATATACTTGTTTCAAAAGGATTTTATGGAAACTGGTTTTCGAACTTATGTATACTGTATTGAGACTTGATGCTTTACTGTTTTGTGGATGGGTGTTTATGTGATGTGTGTTCATATACTTCAGACTGTGATTTATTTTTCATTACTACTGAGTTGGTGTACTCATCATTACTCCCTACAGCCATGTGTGCAGATCCAGGTACTGGTTCGTAGCAGTAGTCATCGGAGCTCATTGTCATCAGCGTTTGGGATTTCGAGGTACCTGTCCAGCGTTCGCAGCTTCTCTACTTTCCTTCTTCATTTAGTACTTAGTATTTGATTCATAGACATTACTATGACATTAGCATAGTTAGTTTATTTCTTAGATGCTCGTGATCGGTTGACTCCAGTCTCGGGGGATTTGTTTAGACAGTTAGATTATTATTGCGCCATAAAGACTTGAAGAAATTATTTTATACTCTGTTTGCTGATTATTATTGATTTTCGAAATATTATAATAGATCAAATGTGTAGTTATGTGATGGTTGGATAGCCTAGTTCCACGATAGGCGCCATCACGACCTGTTAGGATTTGGGGTCGTGAAAAGTTGGTATTAGAGCTCTAGGTTACATAGAACTCAACGATCATGAGCAGGTTTAGTAGAGTCTTGCAGATCGGTATGGAGACGCCTGTAAATCTTCGAGAGGCTACATAACTCTTAGGAAAAATCTCATTTTCTTGAACTCTTTCTTGCCATTATATTGGTTCTTGAAATCTAAACTACTATTTTTTCATTCTCTCACAAATGGTGAGGACACGTACTACCGATCAGGGTGACCAGACACCGGCCAGACCCACAAGGGGTCGAGGCTGTGGTGGAGTTAGGGGACCAGCCCGTGCAGCAGCCGGGACAGTACCATAGGATACCCCTATCATTCAGGATCAGGTTCCCGCCAAGGGTGCTCCAGCGCGACAGGCTTAGGCACCGGCAGTGCCTATTGTTATTCCGGGTCTTGAGGAGACCCTGGCTCAGATATTGACAGTGTGTACCAGTTTGGCTCAGACAGGTGCTATGTCTACTACTGCCACTGCAGCTCAGGCCTGGGGAGGCGTTCAGACTCCAGTTGCCCGGACACGAGCAGGTTGTACAGGGTACTCAGGCATCGGGGGTAGTCCCAGCCCAGCCGGTTGGCCCAGTTCAGGACTATATGGTTCCAGCTATGCCCGAGGATGAGCAGCGTAACCTTGAGAGGTTCAGTAGACTTCAGCCTCCGACTTTCAGCGGCACAGAAGGTGAGGATGCCCAAGGATTTCTGGATAAATGCCAGAGGATACTACATACTGCGGGTATTTTGGAAACCAGCGGGGTCTCGTTTGCTACATTTCAATTTGCTGGTGCTGCTTTCACTTGGTGGGAAGCATTTGAGAGGCGTAGGCCGGTTGGTTTAGCACCACTCACCTGACAGCAGTTCTCCATGATCTTTTTGGAGAAGTATGTGCCTCAGTCCCATAGAGAGGAGCAGCGTAGGCAGTTTGAGCAGCTGCGCCAGGGAGAGTTGTCAGTTACTCAACACGAGATGAGGTTTTCCGAGTTGGCTAGTCATGCTTCTGAGTTAGTCCCTACTGATAGGGAGAGGATCAGGAGATTTGTAGATGGTTTCACGTATCAGTTTCGGATTTTGATAACCAGGGAGAGAGTGTCTGGAGCTACATTTGAGCAGGTAGTTGACATTGCTCAGAACATTGAGTTGGTTCGTAGGAAAGAGCGTAAGGAGAGGGAGGCCAAGAGGCCTCGGGGATCAGGTAGCTTCAGTGGTGCCCGTTTTAGAGGACAGTTTCAGCACGACAGAGGTCGTCCATTTAGACCTCCACAGCAAGCTCGCCCACCTTACAGTGGTGCATCGTCGGGGCAGGGTCCCCACAGTTCTCATCAGGGACGTTCATCTTTTAGTGCCCTTCCAGCTCAGAGTTCCTCCAGAGCATCATCATATCAGGGTTCTTCTATGCATGGTTCATCCGATGGTTATCATGGTGGTAGGGGTTCTCATCAGTATCCATCTCCAGCTCTAGGTGGTTGTTTTGAGTGTGGAGAGTTCGGACATGGGCGGAGGCAGTGTCCTCGTCGTCCTGGTAGTTCATCTCAGCAAAGGGTTCAGCCCTTGACTTTAGCCCCAGTCACTTCACCACCTACCCAGGCATCCAGGAGTGGTGGTCAGGCCGCTAGAGGCCGCCCTAGAGGGGGAGGTCGAGCAGGTGGAGGCCAGCTACGTGTTTATGCACTTCCAACCAGGCCGGATGCTATGGCCTCCGATGCAGTGATCGCAGGTATTGTCTCAGTCTGTTGTCGAGATGCTTTGTCTTTATTTGACCCTGACTCTACATATTCCTATGTTTCTTCATATTTTGCCCATTTTCTGGATATGCCCCGTGAGCCTTTAGTTACCTCTGTTCATGTGTCGACTCCGGTGGGCGATACTGTTGTTGTGGACCGTTTGTATCGATCGTGTGTGATATCTATTGGGGGTCTGGAGACCGGAATGGACCTACTATTACTCAGTATGGTCGATTTTGATGTGATTCTTGGCATGGATTGGTTATCCCCATGTCATGCTATTCTTGATTGTCACGCTAAGACCGTGACCCTAGCTATGCCCGGAGTTTTGAGAGTTTAGTGGAGAGGGTCTATAGAGCATGTGACTAGCAGAGTGATTTGAAGGTTCAACGTATAGTTGAGAAAGGGTGTGAGTCTTATCTTGCTTTTGTGAGAGATGTTAGTAGTGGGACTCCTTCTGCTGATTCTGTTCCTGTGGTCTGTGATTTTCTGGACGTATTTACTGCAGACCTTCCAGGCATACCACCTGATAAGGATATTGATTTGGTATTGACCTGGTTCCAGACACCCAGCCAATCTCTATTCCACCTTACCGCATGGCACCAGCGGAGTTGAAAGAACTGAGAGAGCAGCTTCAGGAACTCCTAGATAAGGGGTTCATTCGGCATAGTGTGTCACCTTGGGGTGTACCGGTGTTGTTTGTGAAAAAGAAAGATGGCTCTATGCGCATGTGTATTGATTATAGATAGCTGAATAAGGTTACGGTGAAGAAGCGGTATCCGTTTCCCCGTATTGATGACTTGTTTGACCACCTTCAGGGAGGTAGAGTGTTCTCCAAGATTGACTTGAGATTTGGGTATCATTAGTTGAAGATTCGGGATTCAGACATTTCGAAGACTGCTTTCAGGACCAGATATGGTCATTATGAGTTCCTGGTTATTTCATTTTGGCTGACCAATGCCCCAGCTGCGTTGATGCAATTGATGAACAGCGTGTTTCAGCCTTACCTTGATTCTTTCTTCATTATGTTCATTGATGACATCGTGGTTTATTCTCGTAGCCAGGAAGAGCATGCTCATCATTTGAGAGTTGTGTTACAGAGGTTGAGGGAGGAGAAACTTTATGAAAAATTCTCCAAGTGTGAATTTTGGCTTGGTTCAGTAGCTTTCTTGGGGAACGTGGTGTCTAGTGAGGGTATTTAGGTTGATCCGAAGAAGATAGAGGCAGTGCAGAGTTGGCCCAGATCATCCTCAGCTACAGAGATTAGGAGTTTCCTTGGTTTGGCGGGATATTATCGTTGCTTTGTGGAGGGATTCTCTTCTATTGCTTCGCCTTTGACCAGATTGACCCAGAAGGGTGCTCTATTCAGATGGTCTGATGAGTGTGAGGAGAGCTTTCAGAAGCTCAAGTCAGCATTGACCACAACTCTGGTACTAGTTTTTCCTACTAGTTCGGGTTCTTACAAAGTCTATTGTGATGCTTCTAGAATTGTTTTGGGAGCGGTATTGATGCAGGACGGTAGGGTGATTGCCTACGCGTCTAGACAGTTGAAGGTGCACGAGAAGAATTATCCAGTGCACGACCTTGAGTTAGCTGCTATTATTCATGCCTTGAAGATTTGGCGGCATTATTTGTATGGAGTGCAGTGTGAGATTTTCACTAATCATTGTAGTTTGCAGTATCTGCTGAGGCAGAAGGACTTGATTTTGCATCAGAGGAGATGGTTAGAGCTTCTCAAGGATTATGACCTCACTATTTTGTATCATCTGGGGAAGGCCAATGTAGTGGCCGATGCTTTGAGTCGCAAGGCCGAGAGTTTGGGGAGTCTAGCTTACCTTTCAACAGCAGAATGACCTTTAGCACTTGATGTTCAGGCTTTAGTAGTTCAGTTGGTGAGATTGGATTTGTCAGCCCCCCCGCGGGTATTAGCTAGCATGGATTCCTGTACTTCTCTTTATGATCAGATTAGAGCTCGGCAGTATAATGATCCGCATTTGTTAGTACTTCAGGACAGGGTTCGTCGAGGTGATTCCAGGGATGTGACTATTGGTGATGACGGTGTTATGAGGATGCAGAGCCGTATTTGCGTGCCCAATATGGATGGGCTTCAAGAGTTGATATTAGTAGAGGCCCACAGCTCGCGATATTCCATCCATCCGGGTGCCGCGAAGATGTATCAGGATTTGAGACAGCAATATTAGTGGAGGCATATGAAGAGAGATATTGTTGAGTATGTAGCACAGTGTCTCAACTGCAAGCAGGTCAAGTATGAGCACCAGAGACCAGGAGGATTACTTCAGAGGTTAGATATTCCGGAGTGGAAGTGGGAGCAGATCACTATGGACTTCGTAGTTGGGCTTCCACGGACTTCAAGGGATTTTGATGCTATTTGGGTCATTGTGGATAGATTTACCAAGTCCGCGCACTTCATTCCTGTTGGTACTACTTATACTTGAGAGCAGTTAGCTGGTATGTACATCAGGGAGATTGTCTGATTGCATGGGGTTCCAGTTTCTATCATTTCTGACAGAGGTACTCAGTTTCTCAGTTTTGGAGGGCCGTGCAGAGATGTATGGGTACTCAGGTAGTTGAGCACAGCATTTCATCCTCAGACCGACGGGCAGTCGGAGAGGATTATTCAGATTTTAGAGGACATGTTGCGGGTCTGTGTGATTGATTTTGGTGGCTCATGGGATCGGTTTCTGCCACTAGCGGAGTTTGCATATAATAATAGCTACCAGTCCAGTATTCAGATGGTCCCGTACGAGGCTTTATATGGTAGGAGGTGTAGATATTTGGTTGGTTGGTTCGAGCCCGGTGAGGCTAGGTTATTGGGCACAGATTTGATTCAGGATGCGTTAGAGAAGGTGAAGCTGATTCAGGAGCGACTTCGCACGGTGCAGTCTAGGCAGAAGAGTTATGCGGACCGGAAGGTCCTGGATGTGTATTTTATGGAAGGTGATAAGGTACTGCTGAAGGTATCACCCATGAAGGGTGTTATGAGGTTCGGAAAGAGGGGAAAGCTGAGTCCACAGTTTATCGGTCCTTTTGAGGTACTTCAGAAGGTTGGAGAGGTGGCTTATAGACTTGCCTGCCACCCAGCCTATGGAGTGTTCATCCGGTTCATGTGTCAATGCTCAGGAAATATGTTGGTGACCCGTCTAAATATGTTGGTGACCCGTCTCATGTGTTAGACTTCATCACAGTCCAGCTCGAGGGTGATATTTCATATGGGGTAGAGCCAGTAGCAATTTTGGATCGTCGGGTCAGATTGTTGAGGTCCAAGAATGTAGCTTCAATGAAGGTACAGTGGAGAGGTCAGCCAGTGGAGGAGGCTACTTGGGAGACCGAGCTAGAGATGCACAGCAGATATCCTCACTTGTTTGAGACTCCAGGTATGTTTCTAGACCCATTCGAGGACGAACATTTGTTTAAGAGAGGGAGAATATAACGACCCGGTCAGTCGTTACGTAGAACTTGTATTATAATTACTGTTATTGGCTTGTCATAGGTTGTTTATACTGCTTATGATGTGTTAGTGTTGGTAGGCTCGGAATTGGAATGGTTGTAGTGAGAATTTAGTCACTTAGTCTTTAAGAGTAACCTTAAAGTAGGAGAAGTCAACTGAGAGTTGACTTATTGATAAATGACCTCGAAATGCGGATTTTATGGCTCGGATAGCTTCGTTAGGTGATTTGGGACTTAGGAATGTGTTCGAAATAATTTTGTGATGTCCGGTGTAGAATTAGGCTTGAATTAGCGAAAGTTAGTTTTTGGTAATTTTCGGTCGGCAGTGGAAAATAGTCTATCTAGGTCGGAATGGAATTCCGTAAGGTGGAACATATTCGTAATGTGATTTTGGATATGTCTGCAAAATTTCAGATCAATCGGAGGTGTTTTGGATGGTTTCGGCATCGTTGGTGAAATTTAGGAATTTCAAAGTTCATAGGCTTGAATTCGATGTGATTTTGGTTTTTTGATGCTTTTTTTGGTGTTACGAGGGCTCGACTAAGTTTAATGATGTTTTGAGATTTGTTGGTATGGTTGGTTGAGGTCCCGAGGGCCTCGGGTGAGTTTCGGGTGGTCAACGGGGTGATTGTTGGATTGTGAACCAGCTGATCTGCTGGTGTTTCTGCAGCAGGGATTTACCCTATGAGTTGTGCGGAGGTGGTCCCTCATTCGCATAAGGGCTTTGGGTTTCTGAGGAAATTCCTTCTATGCGTTCACGAGCCTGGAGGTGCGAACGCGGTGAGTCTAGGGGTCTGGGCATTGCGAATGCGGGAGTAAATGTGCGTTCGCGTAGAGTATAGGTGGTTAAGGGACCCCCAGGCCCATTGGTCTATGTGTTTGCGGGGCCTGGGGTGCGTTCGCGAAGGTGGGGCTGGTGGAAGTTGTGTGTTCGCGAGCTGGTAGCCGCGTTTGCATAGAGGAAGTTAAGGCCGTTGGATTTTTGTTCTATGGGAACGCGGTCGTTTTGGTGCGTTCGCGATGAGTAAAACCTGGGCAGTATATAATTAAAACCCTCCGCGACCATAACCTACTTTCCCATAATTTTTGAACGGGAAGAAGCTTTTGAGGCGACTTTTAAGAGAGGAAATCATTGTTCTTCATTGAGGTAAGGATTTTGGACCCTAAAACTCGATTATATGTGATTAAGGATCAAATTATCATCGTTTAATTTATGAAAATCAGTAGAAAAAGATGAAATTAGGGCTTGAGATTATGAGACCTTTAGGGGACGATTTGAGGGGTAAAACGAACTCCGATTTTATAGTTCTTTATATGTACGGACTCGTGAGATGATGAAGAACATTTTGGTATAAAATTTGTCGAGTTCCAAGACACGAGCCCGGGGGTCGGGTTTTGGCTAATTTCGAGTTTTGTGCTAAAATTAGTACTTTTCAATTTGGAATTCATTCCCTTAGCATATTTGATTAGAAAGATCTGATCTTTATAGATTTGGAGCACTCGGAATTTGATTCGAGAGGCAAGCGGGTTGCAGAGTAGCTTTTCGGTCTAGTTTGAGGTAAGTAATGTTTTTAAATCCTGTCCTGAGGGTATCAAAACCCCGGACTTTACATCCCTTCACAGATTTGGAGTGACGCACACACTGGATGACGAGTGTGGGGCGTGCACGAATTGGAAATTTGAAAAAAATGTATCTTTTTCGGGAACTATTGAGTTGCGAAACCGCTTTTAGAGCATATGGTTATAAGTATTACTATGTTTTGTTATACTTGGGCTGTAAGCCATGTTTGGGGCCTATTGCCGATCTGTTTTAACCCCTTGAGGGCTAGTTTACTGATATTCCTTACTTTGAAACTATGATTTTACACTCAGTCTTTCTTGTGAAATTGTTGATAATATTACTATTTCTTGAAACGAGATACTATTTTGGGTCGAGAACCCCGTTTTATTTATGGCCCGCATGGCATGCTGAGAGTGTCTGACTGAGTGAGGCCGAAGGACAATATTGTGAGGATATTATGATATGAGAGAGGTTGAATGCCTGAGAGTGATTGATGCCTTGATTTGGCTTGTTTACAGTGCTTGGGCTATAGGAGCCCCTCCGGAGTCTGTACACACCCCCAGTGAGCGCAGGTACCTACTGAGTGCGAGTGCCGAGTGATGAGTGATTGGGAGGCATGAGCGACGGTGAGGTTGCACGCGGGGGTGATACTGAGTGATGGTGAGGTGCTGAGGGAAATTGTTACGAGTGATGATTATGGCCAAGAGGTAATTTTATGATGATATTTTACTGAATTTTGACTATGATTCACTTCATTTTTCAAACTGATATTACTGAGAATTTTACTAAGATATATTGAAAATATACTTGTTTCAAAAGGATTTTATGGAAACTGGTTTTCGAACTTATGTATACTGTATTGAGACTTGATGCCTTACTGTTTTGTGGATGGGTTTTTTTGTGATGTGTGTTCATATACTTCAGACTGTGATTTATTTTCATTACTACTGAGTTGCCATACTCATCATTACTCCCTACACCCCTGTGTGCAGATCCAGGTACTGGTTCGGAGCAGTAGCTGTCCGAACTCGTTGTCATCAGCGTTTGGCATTTCGAGGTAGCTGTCCAGTGTCCGAAGCTTCTCCACTTCCCTTCTTCATTTAGTACTTAGTATTTGATTCATAGACATTATTATGACATTAGCAGAGTTAGTTTATTTCTTAGATGCTCGTGATCGGTTGAATCCAGTCTTGGGGGATTTGTTTAGACTGTTAGATTATTATTGCGGCGTAAAAACTTAAATAAATTATTGTATACTCTGTTTGCTGACTATTATTGATTTTCAAAATATTAAAATAGATCAAATGTGTAGTTATGTGATGGTTGGCTAGCCTAGTTCCACGATAGGCGCCATCACGACCTGTTAGGATTTGGGGTCGTGACAAACTCTTTCGTGATTGTTAAGGTTTACGTGGTTATTTGGTTTCATTGATTTATTCCAAATTGTTGTTGTAAGTGGGTTAAAAGTGTTGGTTGTTCTCTTGATTCTATCCTGATATATAAATATTGAGTTGGGTTGACAGTGTTACGATGGTTACATACTTTTTGGCTGGTTTTGTTATGGAATGATATTGGTTAAAGCTTACGAGCTATACTATTTTCTGTTTGCAATTGTTGAAACAAAAATATTGTGAAAGGCTTGGCCTGAATTTTGAAATTTATGATTAATTGATATGAGATGTCTGTTGGGAGCGGGTTGCACGCCGCAACAAGGAGTGTTAAGGTTGGACAGGTGGGATCGGGTTGCACGCCGCAACAGGAGTAATAAGGGTGATATATTTAGGGAGGAGCAATAAGGGTGGACAGGTGGGAGTGGGTTGCACGCCGCAACAAGGAGCTATAAGGGAGGACATTTATATATTTTACTGATTTTCAAAGAAAAATAAAGATTTGGAAACTTACTATTTTATTTGCACTACTTTCATATTTTTGGCACTATTTTCATTTAAAGTTAAAGTTTGGAAATTTGGAAATTATTTGCGAGTTGGTTATAGCTGAGGCCTGAAAAAGGCGGCTGAGTTATTTTATTTATGTTGCAGTACTTAATCAATTGTTTAGAATTCCTTCTTGTTTTATATTTATTGCCTCAGTTATATTTTTTGTTTGCGTAGAATTGTTTTATTTCGTTATTGTATATATTATGGTCACAGGCTATATGTTGTTAATGCTCCGTCATAGCCTCGTCACTACTTTGTCGAAGTTAGGCTCGACACTTACTCAGTACATGGGGTCGGTTGTACTGATACTACACTCTGCACTCTTTTGTGCATATCCAGGTACCGGCCAGCTGTAGAGATATTTAGAGCGGCTATTAATTTATTCGGAGACACGAGGTATATCTGCCGGCGTTCGCAGATCCCGAGAGTCTTCTCCTATTTTCATAAACGCTGTTTTATTATATTTGTAACAGTTACATTATTTCTTTCAGCCAAGTATTTGTAGTATTCTTTAGTGGTTCGTGAATTGTGACACCAGACTCTGGGGTAGGTCTAGGTTTATTCATATAATTAGTTCGTGGCTCGGTTTAATTGATTGTTTATTATTTTATATTTTGAATTATTTATTGAAATCCATTAGATCAAGTTTAATTTAAAATTTGTTTTATCCTGTTTAAATAGTTAATTAAAGGAAATAGTTAAGCGAGCTCTAACTTTGGCTTGCCTAGCAAGTGTGTTGTTAGGTTCCATCACGATCCCTAAGGTTGGGAATTTGGTTCGTGACAAGTTGGTATCAGAGCACTAGGTTGCTTAGGTCTCACAATTCATTAACAAACTTGGTAGAGTCTGAAGGATCGGTACGGAGATGTCTGTACTTATCTCTCAGAGGCTATGAAGTTAACAACAATTTCACTTCTATTCTACTCTATCGTGCGAATTTATTCTACCATTGATGATTGAACTTGCATACTCTTGTCCTCTCACAAATCTCGACAAATGCAAAACGCCTACAACCGAACAAGAGGTGAAGCCCCAATGATAGCTATGATTAGGGGAAGAGACAGAAGCAGAGCTCATTCTAAAGCTCGAACATCAGCACCTATTCTACACTCTCAAATGGATCTAGACACGGAGGTTCTAGCTCAGTCGGTACATGTTGGACTAATACAGATTCCAGAAGGATTTATAGTTACTCCAGTATTGCAAAACAAGGAAATAGTTGAAAGCAACGAGGTTGATTTGTATGAGCTGTGAAGTTTAACATTGTGGATTATCAGGCATTGTGACCTATGACTTCGTGCCGAGCGGGGAAGTCCACTGCCAAGGAATAGATTGTGGGGTCATGTGTTATATCGGTTTTGGCTTGGAATGTATAAGGCATGAGATTTTACAAGAGGTAAAGCTGGGGCTTGCGATATGTCTGCCTCCTTAAAACCATATACCTCAGTACCAAAGGAGTTATATAGACAATTTTAAATCTACAAAAGGTCTACTCAGCGTGGAAGTCATGTTTGCGGATTTTGGGGTGCTCCAGAGGGAGTATAGTGGTTGATAAGCTTCTAGACTATATGGTTCGTGCCAAGGTTTATCTGTATAGAGCTCTACCTTTGGGGACATTGTGCATCAATAAGGATAAGATTACCCCAAGGAATAATGAATGGTACATGAATAAGTGGGGTAGCTCAGCGGTGTCGAGTCAACATGGTAAAGGAGAAACTGATCGCCGGGGGTCGAAGCAAGCCTACGAAGAGGACGACCAGTCATTGCAACACCAACTAATTGCCTTAATTCTCATATGCTTTTGAAAGAGTTTGTTTCTCGAACTTTCCATTTTGTGTGGCGCTTAGGGTTTGAAGGATTGTATCAGGTCACCATGACAATGTCAGAGAAAATGCCATCATGTTCGACTAGTTAGCCTGTCATGCTCCTACTCTGGTTCATATAGCCAGAGAGTAAGTCTACAGACTCATTAAAGGACTAAAATATGATTGTAAAAATTTTTATGACTCAGGGCAGGTTGGTACTTCATTTCGGCTAGTGATAGAAATTTTCCTAGACTTGGGAGAGTCCTATTTCATCAGAACACCCAGGCTACGTGCCCCATTGCAGTTACAACTCAACTACATGACCAGCTAGGGAGAAAAAAAAGGAGTCGGAATGTCGAAAGTGGAGGTTAGATTCCTAGAGGTGGAGACCCATCCTGTAGATATATTTTCTATGGTATGGCTGAGGTCGTTACATTAAATAGTGTCATTGCAAGAAAAAATTCTAATTATTATAAAGTGATGATTTCCTGAACTTAATACGGTTATGCATATCTAATAAAATTCTTCTAATATGCTTCTCTCGGGTGAACTTCGTAACTCAAAAAAAAATCTACTTATGTGAATACTTTTATTGAGAAAATCTATGGAGATAGCTATGTTTATCATTACGTGTTATAATTTTATTTAACGGAAAATATTTAAAGGAAGGAAATGTAATGTTTCGATTGGCAAGATACGCTGTTGCTCATGATTCGAAATTGAGGACGAGATCCTCGCATTTTAATATGATTTGAGATATATTTAAACCGGGATACGAGTCGCGGTGGAAGTTATGTAAGGATGAGATCCTTGTGCTGGAAATTCTTGTGTTTAAATTCTCCCTTGTGAGTTAAAACTTTACTATAGTACTGGTAGGGAGTCATGCCTGTTAGGCTTATTGGATAATTTATATATAAAATAATGATAATAATCGTAGTAATAACTTAATTAAGGATAATAAATAAATTAATTAACTAATTTATTAACTTTGCATAATTTGCCGAATCTGTGTTATAATTATTGAGCTTTGACCTACGAGGTATGTGCACGCCCGTGTGGCGTTAAATGAGACACGTTAAATTCGGGTATATAATTATGCGGTCTTCATGAATCGCATCTCGTTATTAGTATCGTGAAGGGTAGAAAGGGGATTATTGTTACGTGAAGTTATTGAGTGATTTTGTAATTGATTATGAACAACTATTAAGATCATATTGAGCCGAAAGGGTGTTCCATTCAAATGGATAGATGAGTGTGGGTGGAACATTCAGATGCTCAAGATGGATTTGACTACGGCGCCAGTATTGGTGACGCCCAAAGGTTCAGGATCGTGCACTGTGTATTGTGGTGCATCTCGTATTGGATTAGGTACAGTATTAATGTATGATGGCAAGGTGATTGCATATGCGTCTCGGAAGCTGAAGGTCCATGAGAAGAATTATCCCGTTCATGACTCAGAGTTGGTAGCCATTGTTCATGCATCGAAAATTTGGAGGCACTATCTTTATGGCTTGCCGTGTGAGGTTTTTACTGACCATCGTAGTCTCTAGTACTTATTCAAGAAGAAAGATCTAAGTTTGAGGCAGTGGAGATTGTTAGAGTTACTAAAAGATTATGATGTCACCATATTGTATCACCCAAGGAAGGCCAATATGGTGGCCGATGCATTGAGTAGAAAGGGGGTGAGTATGGGCAGCCTTGCGTATATTCCAGTTGGTGAGAGACTGTTGGCCTCAGACATTCAGATGTTGGCTAATCAGTTCGTGAGTTGATCCTTGAGGAGGCTCACAGTTCTAAGTATTCGACTCACCCCGGTGCAGTTAAAATGTACCAAGACTTGAGGCAGCATTATTGGTGGAGAAGGATGAAAAAGGACACTGTTGCGGAAGTGGCTCGTTGCTTAAATTTTCAGCAGGTAAAGTATGAGCATCAGAGACCCGGTGGTTTGCTTCAGCAGATAGAGATTCCTGAGTGGAAGTGGGAGTGTAGCACTATGGACTTNAGAGATTATTCGCCTTCATGGTGTGCCCGTGTCTATCATTTATGATCGGGGTACGCAGTTTACTTCGCACTTTTGGAGGGCAGTTCAACGTGAGTTGGGTATCTGAGGAAAGTTGAGTACAGCATTTCACCCTCACACTGACGGGCAGTCCGAACGTACCATTCAGATATTGGAGGATATGCTCTGCGCTTGTGTTATTGACTTTGGAGGTTCGTGGGATCAGTTCTTGCCGTTAGCGGAGTTTTCTTATAATAATAGTTATCATTTGAGCTTTCAGATGACTCCTTATAAGGCATCATATGGTAGACAGTGTAGATCGCCAGTTGGATGGTTTGAGCCGGGAGAGGCTCGGTTGTTGGTACAAACTTAGTTCAAAAGGCCTTAGATAAGGTCAAGATTATTCAAGAGAGACTTCGTGCAGCTCAGTCTAGGCAAAAGAGTTATGCTGATCGTAAGGTTCATGATATGGCATTCATGGTTGGAGAGAGAGTATTGCTTTGTGTGTCGCCCATGAAGGGTGTTACGTGATTTGGGAAGAAGGGTAAGTTGAGCCTTAGGTATATGGGGCCATTTGAGATTCTTGATAGAGTGGGGAAGGTAGCTTATAGACTTGCATTGCCTCTAGGGTCATCCTCAGTTCATCCGGTATTCCACGTGTCTATGCTTCGGAAATATCATGGTGACTCGTCCCACGTGTTAGATTTCAGCTCTGTCCAATTGGACAAAAACTTGACTTATGAGGAGGAGCCGGTAGCCATTTTAGACCAGCAGGTTTGTCAGTTGAGGTCTAAGAGTTATCCTTCAGTTCGAGTGCAGTGGAAAGGTCATCTCGTTGAGGAAGCAACCTGGGAGTCCGAGTCGGACATGCAGAGTAGATATCCACCCTTGTTCACCATTTCAGGTAACTTTCTATGTCCGTTCGAGGACGAACGTGTGTTTTAGAGGTGGAGATTATGATGACCCAAGGGGTCATTTTATAAATTTAGACTCCGTTCCATGCTTAATAGCCCTAAAAAGACTAATTTTCAATACCTCAAATTACGTGCGCAGCCCAGGCGTGAAACCGGAAAGCTTTTATGTGGAAATATGAGAAATAGTGTTTTTTAGAATTTAAATTTGATTAAAGTTGAATTTGGTCAACATTTTGAGTAAACGGACCTGGATCTGTGTTCCGACGATCCCGGGAGGTCCGCAGTAAAATATGGGACTCGGCGTATGTCCGAAAATAAATTCCGAGGTCCCAAGCCTTAGAAATTAATTTTTAAAAGAAATTATTTTGTTGAAATAATTATGAAATAAAGAAAAGAAATATTGTTTGAAATCATTGGTATCGGGCCCGTATTTTGGTTCCGAAGCCCGGTACAAATTTGTTATGATATAAAAAGGGTAACTGCGAAATTTGGAGGAAAACGGAGTTCGTTTGACGTGATTCGGACATCCGGTTGAGAAATTATGAACTTTAAGAGTTCTTGTTGAAAATGATGAGTTTTGAGGTTTAATTCATAGTTTTACGTGTTATTTTCATGATTTGATCGCACGAGCAAGTCCGTATTATTTTTTAGACTTGCGTACATGGTTTGTTTAGAGCCGCGAGGGCTCGGGTGAGTTTCTGATAGGTCACGGGATGTTTTGAACTTAAGAAAAATTACCGGTTTTCTATTTTCAGGTGACCAGTAAATTAGTGCTACGCGATCGCATAACCTTCTCTGCGATCGCATAGTGTAGATCGTGGGTGTCACGACCCAATTTCGGAGTCGTGATGGCGCCTGTCGTGGAAGCAGGCAAGCCGCCCATTTTAACTAAGCTAAATTCAGTTTCCTGTAAAAATACAATTTTAAACAAATTTATTGATAATACTAAGAATCTGAAGTTTAAAAATAATATTTGATAAACTAAATTTAAACCTCCAACCCCGGATCCGGTGTCACTCCGTCATGAGCTTCTATATATATAAAAATAAAGAATGAAGAAATAGACAACATAGTCTCAAAATAAGTGCAACAGGTGGGATAAGGAAGAGAAGACGAGGTCGCGATCGCCAGCTGCTACCTGGACAACTCCAATGAAAACTCTGGCAGTTGCTCAATATCCACTACCGGGTCCCGGTGTACCTGGATCTGCACACAAGGTGAATGGGGTAACGTGAGTACACCAACTCAGAAATAAAGAACCCAAACTATGGGCTGAGAGGTAGTGACGGAAAAAACCTCAGAAATTACAATAAACAATATACAGAAAATAGACATGTTAACAGTTTATCAGAATGAGTAAATATGCCAAGTATGCCAGTATAATCTACATGCCATCATAAAAATATATGTATTAAACCAGTGTGGATATGCACATAGTGCTCTCAACTCTCTCACAGAAGTCCACTCAGTACTATATATGGCTCTCAGGCCTAGGGAAGTTCCATCCCGGAATATGCATAAACATAGGTGAGCGTAGTCACTCCGTACTGAGGAAAAAGGCCAATCTAGCCCCACGGAGAAAGTCCATCTCCGGAATACAACACTCGGACAAGATCCATGCCCAGGGATAATCCATCCCTCACATAACATCCACTTCGGACAAGATCCATGTCTAGGGAAGATACATCCCTCACATCAATGCGCTCACTGGGGGTGTAAAGACTTCGGAGGGGCCCTAGTGGCCCAAGCGCCATATCAAGCCAACGAAGGCATGATTTAATATCGCTGCGGTGTGCAGTCCAATCTCATAACTGTCTCCATAACAGGCTCTCGGCCTCACTCAGTCATTACTCTTCAGTCTCACTCACATGGATCACAGATGCATCCATCAGCCCGAAACAATGATAAGTATGCATATAATTAACAATACTGAAACTGAGATATGAAGTGATATGTTATAACGAGACTGAGTATATGAAATCAAATAATCACAAAATAAGACAGTAATATACGACCACTCGGGTCTCAGCATTTCCGGCGGGAAGCCTAGAATTTATACTTAACATGATTCCTAACAGGTTCGTAATTACCACATTAACATAAGTACATATATCATTAGGGAATAATCACTAAGCGGTACCATGGGATAAGCCAGGCCACAAATACTCGGTGCACGCCCGCACGCCCGTCACTTGGCATGTGCGTCACCTCAACAATAGTCATAAATCATTTAGCTCGGGGTTTCGNTTAAATCCGGCCTCTGAATTCTCCAAATCTACCAAGTTCAGATTTTTATCATCAATTTATGCTTAAGGAATGAATTCCAATTGAAAAGTCCCAATTTTAGCTCAAAACCCGAAATTAGTCAAAACCCGACCCCCGTCCCGCGTCTCGGAACCCAACAAATTTTATACCAAAATGTTCTTCATCATCCCACAAGTCCGTACATATAAAGAACACTAAAATCGGAGTTCGTTTGACCCCTCAAACAAATCCCTAAAGGTCTTATAATCTCTAGCCCTAAACCCACCTTTTTCTACTGATTTTCATGAATTAAATGTTGAGATTGTGTTATATAATCACCCATAAACGAGTTTTAATGATCAAAATACTTACCTCTATGAAGAACACTGATTTCTCTCTTCAAAAATCGCCCCCAAAGCTCTTTGTCCGAACAAATAATGGTGTTAAAAGGTCTAATGGTCGCGGAAGGTTTTAATTTATACTTTCTGCGCAGGGGTTCCGCACTTGCGGCCCATGTCTCGCACTTGCAGGACCGCTCCTGCGGTCAAAACAACCGCACCTACAAATTTTCATTACACGGCCTAACTCCGCACCTGCGACCCATATTCCGCATCTGTGACTTCGCAGGTGCGGCCCACTATCCGCATCTGCGGCCTCTTCCCTGGCTGGCCAAATCTCGCACCTGCGGAGCCTCCTTCCACTCGTGCGGGCCCGCACCTGCGATGACCCATCCGCAGGTGCGGTTACACCAGCACCAGCAACTTTAGCAGCAACACAAGCACTCCAAACTCCCCGTTAACCACTCAAAACCATCCCGAGCCCCTCTGGACCCCAACCAAACATACCAACACCTCATATATGATCATTCAAACTTAGTTGTACTCCCGAAACACTAAAAATAACATCAAAACACCAAAATCACATCAAATTCAAGCCTAAGAACTTTGAAATTTCTAAAATCCTCCAACGATTTCGAAACTATCCAAAACAACTCCGATTAACCTGAAATTTTGCAGACATATCAAAAATGACATTACGAACCTGTTCCAACTTCCGGAATTCCATTCCGACCCTGATAGCCTATTTTCCATTGCCGACTGGAAATCACCAAAAACTAACTTTCGCCAATTCAAGACTAATTCTACACCGATCCTCACCAAAATATTCTTAACACACTCCTAAGTCCCAAATCACCTAACGAAGTTATCCGAGCCATAAAATCCGTATTCCGAGGTTGTTTACCAATAATTCAACTCTCAATTGACTTTTCCAACTTTAAGGCTATTTTTAAAGACTAAGCGACTAAACTCTCACTATAACCATTCCGATTTCAAGCCTACCAAGTCTAACACATCGATAACAGTATAACCAACCTATGACAAGTCAATAACAGTAATAATAATGCAATTTCTACGGGAGGACCGATCGGGTCATTACATTCTCTCCCTCTTACACAAACGTTCGTCCTCGAACGTGCCAAGGGTTGTTCCAAAAGCCATCAACCGCCGAATAACCTTACCATGCACACACCCGGGGGCGACCCCACGTCACCCTACCCCGCATCGATCTAATAACATAACACATTCAAATACTACTTTATCCAACCTAATTCCTACGCCTTAGAACCCAAATTCCACGTCGTAACTCATCTACAAGATTAGAATCACGCCTCCACACACCGTATACACCCGAACCCAAATCACACGAATCTGAAAGAACACAACTCATACGTTCAAACTCTACGGAGTTAAACAATCCGATTCGGTGGAAAACATCTACATCAAGTCATACCTAAAAGTATCATCATCTATCTTCTCAAATTACGTCAAAATCGACCATACTCAGAAATGGCACATCCACCCGGGTCTCCAGACCTCTAATAGGTACCACATACAACTGACACACGCGGTCCGTAACAACAACATCACCCACAAGGGCGAGCACATGAAAAAATGTAATAAAAGATTCATGGGGCGTATCCAGAGAATGGGCTAAATTATGATGAACATGTGAATAAGAAGAACCGGAATCAATTAAAAACTTAAGCTTCTCGTGACAGACTGAAACAATACCTGGGATCACGGCATCAGAAGCCATCTCATCCGGTCTAGCTGAAAATGCATAAAACCAGGCATGGTCACCACCGGATCGACCTCCCCTTCTTGGGCGACCCCTACCTGCCTGACCCCCACCTCTAACTTCCTAGGCGGGTGGTGCATCTACTGAGTCTGAAACCGCGGGCTGACTCCTCTGCTGATAAGTACCTCTCGCAAGACGAGGACAAAACCTCTTAATATAGCCCACCTCTCCACACTCAAAGTAACCTCTCTCGGAGAATGGTACTAGGGACTGAAGGGAAACCCTAGCACCAGGATAACCACTGGAAGAACCAGGCATAGATGAACTCTGAACTGATGGTGCCCAAGATGAACTCTGAGATGGTAGGGCACTGAAAGATGGTTGCACCTGATGCGAACTATGAGGATTGTGACCAACTGATCCACCAAGATAACCTGAGCGACTTGGCTGAGCCTACCTGAATGGACGGCCTTTGCCGAGCTGAGGCTGCCCTCCTGAAGGAACCCCACCAAAACTCCTAGATCCTTGAGACCTCTTGGCCTCTCTCTCGATCCGCTCCTGGCGGCGAACCAACTCAATCTCCCTGGCAATGTCAACCACCTCCTCGAAAGAAGAGCCAGATACTCTCTCCCTAGTCAGAAAAATCTGAAGCTGATAAGTGAGGCCATCAACGAACCTCCTGATTCTCTCCCTATCCGTGAGAACTAGCCAAATAGCATTACGGGCCAACTCGGAGAATCTCATCTCATACTGCATCACGGTCATGTCCTCTTGGCGCAACTGCTCGAACTCCCTACGCAGCTCCTCCCTGCGGGACTGCGGTATATACTTTTCCAGGATTAGAATGGAGAACTGACGTCAGGTAAGGGGCGCTGCATCAGTAGGTCTACGCCTCTCATAGGCCTCCCACCAAGTGAGTGCAGCTCCTGCGAACTGGAAGGTAGTAAATGGGACCCCACTAGCCTCCAGTATCTCTACTGTGCGAAGGATCCTCTGACACTTGTCCAAAAAGCCCTAGGCATCCTCTCCCTCAGTACCACTAAAATTCGGAGGCTGGAGTCTACTAAACCTCTCTAACTGGTGCTGCTCGTCATCTACAAAAGCTGGGACCACAAAATTTTAGGTTGGGGCAACCGGCTGGACTGGAACTGTCCCAGATGTTTGAAGCCCCTGAGTAACCTGCTCAGGTGTCCGGGCAGCTAGAGTCTGAGTTCCTCCCCCGGCCTGAGAAGTAGCAACAGTAGTAGACACGGCGACGGCCTATGCCAGGCTGGTGCACACCGTCAAAATCTGGGGGTAGGGTCTCCTGAAGACCCGGAATCACAATGGTCACTGCTGGTGCCTGAGCCTCTTCCGCTGGGACCTCAACTGCGGGGACCTGATCATGATCATTGGGAGGGTCCACAGGTACTGACCCGGCTGTTGAGCGGGCTGTACCCCTCCCTCTGCCACGGCCTCGACCTCGGCCTCGACCTCCAGCTGGTCCTGCTGGTGTCTGATCCCCACGATCGGTAGCGCGAGTCCTCACCATCTGTGAGAGAATGAAAACAACAAAAGTTTAGTTCGAGAATTAAACAAAGTCGCACGACATAATTCAATAATATGGGATTCTTCCTAAGGGTTCTATAGCCTCTCGAAGATAAGTACAGACGTCTCCATACCGATCCGCAAGACTCTACTAAACCAGCTCATGACTGGTGAGACCTATTTAACCTAGCACTCTGATACCATCTTGTCACGACCCAATTTCGGAGTCGTGATGGCGCCTGTCGTGGAACCAGGCAAGCCGCCCTTTTTAACTAAGCTAAATTAAGTTTCCAGTAAAAATACAATTTTAAACAAATTTATTGATAATACTAAGAATCTGAAGTTTAAAAATAATATTTGAAACACTAAATTTAAACCTCCAACCCCGGATCCGGTGTCACTCAGTCATGAGCTGCTATATATATAAAAATAAAGAATGAAGAAAAAGACAAAATAGTCTCAAAATAAGTGCAACAGGTGGAATAAGGAAGATAAGACGAGGTTGCGATCGCTAGCTGCTACCTGGACAACACCAATGAAAACTCCGGCAGTTGCTCAATATCCACTACCAGGTCCCGGTGTACCTGGATCTGCACACAAGGTGAATGGGGTAACGTGAGTACACCAACTCAGAAATAACGAACCCAAACAATGGGCTGAGAGGTAGTGACGGAAAAAACCTCAGAAATTACAATAAACAATATATAGAAAATAGACATGTTAACAGTTTATCAGAATGAGTAAATATGCCAAGTATGCCAGTATACTATACATGCCATCATAAAAATATATGTATTAAACCAGTGTGGATATGCACATAGTGCTCACAACTCTCCCACAGAAGTCCAATCAGTACTATATATGGCTCTCAGGCCCAGGGAAGTTCCATCTCGGAATATGCATAAACACCGGTGACCGTTGTCACTCCGTACTGAGGAAAAAGGCCAATCCATCCCCACGAAGAAAGTCCATATCCAGAATACAACACTCGGACAAGATCCATGCCCAGGGACGATCCATCCCTCACATAACATCCACTTCGGACAAGATCCATGTCCAGGGAAGATCCATCCCTCACATCAATGCGCTCACTGGGGGGTGTAAAGACTACGGAGGGACCTTAGTGGCCCAAGCGCCATATCAAGCCAACGAAGGCATGGTTTAATATCGCTGCGGTGTGCAGTCCAATCTCATAACTGTCTCAATAACAGGCTCTCGGCCTCACTTAGTCATTACTCTTCAGTCTCACTCACATGGATCACAGATGCATCCATCAACCCGAAACAATGATAAGTATGCAGATAATTAACGATACTCAGACTTAGATATGAAGTGATACGCTATAATGAGACTGAGTATATGAAATCAAATAATCACAAAATAAGACTGTAATATGCAACCTCGGGTCTCAGCATTTCCGGCGTGAAGCCTAGCATTTATACTTAACATGATTCCTAACAGGTTCACAATTACCACATTAACATAAGTACGGATATCATCAGGGAATAATAACTAAGCGGTGCCATGGGATAAGCCAGGCCACAAGTACTCGGTGCATACCCGCACGCCCGTCACTTGGCATGTGCGTCACCTCAACAATAGTCATAAATCATTTAGCTTGGGGTTTCGAACCCTCAGAACAAAGTTTGGAAACGTTACTTACCTCAAAACCGGCTAAAATACTATTCCGCAGTGCCTTTGCCTCTAAATCCGGCCTCTGAGTGCTCCAAATCTACCAAGTTCAGATTTTTATCATCAATTTATGCTTAAGGAATGAATTCCAATTGAAAAGTACCAATTTTAGCTCAAAACCCAAAATTAGTCAAAATCCGACCCCCGCCCCGCATATCGGAACCCAACAAATTTTATACCAAAATGTTCTTCATCATCCCACGAGTTCGTACATATAAAGAACACTAAAATCGGAGTTCGTTTGACCCCTCAAACCAATCCCTAAAGGTCTTATAATCTCTAGCCCTAAACCCACCTTTTTCTACTGATTTTCATGAATTAAATGTTGAGATTGTGTTATATAATCACCCATAAACGAGTTTTAATGATCAAAATACTTACCTTTATGAAGAACACTGATTTCTCTCTTCAAAAATCGCCCCCAAAGCTCTTTGTCCGAACAAATAATGGTGTTAAAAGGTCTAATGGTCGCAGAAGGTTTTAATTTATACTTTCTGCCCAGGGGTTCCGCACTTGCGGCCCATGTCTCGCACTTGCAGGACCGCTCCTGCGGTCAAAACAACCGCACCTACAACTTTTCATTAGACGGCCTAACTCCGCACCTGCGACCCATATTCCGCACCTGCGACTTCGCAGGTGCGGCCCACTATCCGCATCTGCGGCCTCTTCCCTGGCTGGCCAAATCTCGCACCTGCGGAGCCTCCTTCGCTCCCGCGGGCCCGCACCTGCGATGACCCATCCGCAGGTGCGGTTACACCAGCACCAGCAACTTCAGCAACAACACAAGCACTCCAAACTCCTCGTTAACCACTCAAAACCATCCCGAGCCCCTCGGGACCCCAACCAAACATAACAACACCTCATATATGATCATTCAAATTTCGTTGCACTCCCGAAACACTAATAATAACATCAAAACACCAAAATCACATCAAATTCAAGCCTAAGAACTTTGAAATTTCTAAAATCCTCCAACGATGTCGAAACTATCCAAAACAACTCCGATTGACTTGAAATTTTGCAGACATATCAAAAATGAAATTACGAACCTGTTCCAACTTCCGGAATTCCATTCCGACCCTAATAGCCTATTTTCCATTGCCGACCGAAAATCACCAAAAACTAACTTTTGCCAATTCAAGCCTAATTGTACACCGGTCCTCACCAAAATATTCTGAACACACTCCTAAGTCCCAAATCACCTAACGAAGCTATCCGAGTCATAAAATCCGCATTCCGAGGTCGTTTACCAATAAGTCAACTCTCAGTTGACTTTTCCAACTTCAAGGCTATTTTTAAAGACTAAGCGACTAAACTCTCACTACAACTATTCCGATTTCAAGCCTACCAACTCTAACACATCGATAACAGTATAATCAACCTATGACACGTCAATAACAGTAATAATAATGCAATTTCTACGGGATGACCGACCGGGTCGTTACAGTGGGGGTCTTTTCTTGTTCTATGCGATCGCATAGCTGTATTCATGATCGCATAGTGTTAATTTGTTGGGGGGCAACTTTTGTTCTATGCGATCGCATAAATTCTTCCGCGATCGCATAGTGAAACTTTTAGGGGGTATTTTTTTTTTATTCTATGCGATCACATCCCTTCTTCCGCGATCGCATAGAAGGCATGCCCACGCATATTTAAATAGAGTAAAAATGGGCAGAACCCTTTCTTCTTCATATTTTCTAACCTCACAACCCTAGGAACGAGTTTCTTCACCAAATATCATCCCCAAGTCATAGGTAATCAATTATAAACTTCAATCTTTCAATTCTTTATGTTTTCATCACTTTTAAATCAAAAACTAAGAATTTTCATGGTAAAAATTGAGGGTTTGGGTAGAATTAGGGAATTTTGTAAAAAATCAAATTTTTATCTCGAATTGAGGTCGGATTTCGAAACTAATTGTATATTTGGGTTCATGGGTTCATGGGTGAACGTAATTTGGTCCGAACCCCGAGTTTAGATCAAGCGGGCCCGGGGTCGGGTTTTCACTTTTTTTTGAGAAAACTTAGAAAAAATTATGATTTTCAGTAATGTTAGTTCCTTTAGCATTAATTGATGATATTGAGTTAATTATGACTGGATTCGAGCAAGTTAGTGAAAGATTCTAAAAGAAAAGCTATAATTGAGCAGTGAGCGGCCTACGAAATTGAGGTAAGTGTTTTGTCTCACTTTGACTTGCTGGATTAGGAATCCCCACTTGTTTGCTGAAATGCATGTGTGTGGTGTATAGGTGAGGTGACGAGTATCTATGCACCACCAAATTGCCTGTTAAGCATGATCCCATTTTCGTTCCCAACTTAATTGATTCTTGTCTTAATTGTTCTATGTTCATTATTTTTTCTATGACTACTTGGCCTTGGTATTTTGTTGTTAAATATTGTTGTGGTTATTTTGGAAAGAGTATTGGTTGTTTTAGCTGGTTCCCTTGTGGTACAAAACGGTTGAGCGGTTTGGCATTGTTTTTACGAGTGTGTGTGTGTATATTGAGGAAGTTGTGAGAAATGCAGTTTAACTGTTTCGTGATTGTTAAGGTTTGCGTGGTTATTTGGTTTCATTGATTTATTCCCAATTTTTGTTGTAAGTGGGTTAAAAGTGTTTGTTGTTCTCTTGATTCAATCATTATATATAAAGACTGAGTTGGTTTGACAGTGTTACGATGGTTACATATATTCTGATTGGTTTTGTTATGGAATGATAATGGTTAAAGCGTACGAGCTATATTATTTTCTGTTTGCAATTGTTGAAACAAAAATATTGTGAAAGGCTTGGCCTGAATTGTGAAATTTATGATTAATTAATATGAGATGTCTGGTGGGAGCGGTTGCACGCCGCAACAAGGAGTGATAAGGGTGGACAGGTGGGATCGGGTTGCACGCTGCAACAGGAGTAATAAGGGTGATATATTTAAGGAGGAGAAATAAGGGTGGACAGGTGGGAGCGGGTTGCACGCCGCAACAAGGAGCGATAAGGGAGGACAAGTATATATATATATATATATATATATATATATATATA
>ML431544.1:144380-206669 GCA_005239525.1 Nicotiana knightiana
GACCTGTTAGCCTGAGTACCTCATTAGACTGATTAGCTTTGTTGATACCCTTCATACTTTGATCCTCCTCATTTGTTGTATCCCCTCCACCTTCCTCATCACTTGGCATTTCATCAGGAATGTCTCCTTCCTCTGGATCCACTTCAGTCTGATCAGCCCATAATCTGCCTCCCTTCCACTTGATCCTCTCAGAGCTTTGAAAATTTTCAAAATCTGGATCATCTACCTGTTCATTCTCCTCATTGTTTCCCAGTTCTGCATCCATTGTAGTGTCCTGAGTAGGTATTTCTTGGCATGATGTGTTGATTGGTACCATTTTATTCTTGAATGCTCTATGCACCCACTGTGCAGTAGTCTCATTGTGCTGAATATCTCCACCAGTCATACCATTGTTCCAGTTATCTTTCTGATTTGTAAACCTCGTCTTAGGATCAATTGAATTGGCATTAGTGACCCCAGGATTAGCACCTTTCTCTGTTGTAGTTACATCCTTCCTCTTTGACTTATCTACCTTAGGTGATTTTGGCATATAGGCTGGTACTGCAAGATTCAACCTTGGCATTTCTTTATCATTCTGTACAGATGTTTGTTCTGCAATCCCATCCACCATAGCAAGTTGATTTTCTTCATTAGCCTCTGCACTCTCTACATTCAAAATAGCAAACTGATTTGCAGTTTGAACTTGTTGTGGCACCACTACATTCTCCTTGTGAACTGGGACTATCTCCTGTCCATATTTGATCAAACCTTGTGCTTGCTTGTCCTTTCCTTTACCTCTATTGTCCCTCACTTCTTTCCATTGAGATCCCACATTACCAACGACCCTTCCACTTGTTAAGATCCTTATTGGTTCCAAACGATTACCATGTTCTATATTTCCCTGTGTACCTGGTCCCTTCTCAGTAGGCTTGTCTTGTACTGTATTTTCCACCAGTTCAGGGTGTAACCTCCAGCATTCAAGCATATCATGCCCCTGCAGCTTGCATTCATTACAGTATTTAGGTAGATAATCGTACCTTATTGTAATCCATTCAGTCCTAATCTCCCCAGTTCCATCAGTTTCTATATCCATTCTTACCTTTTTAGGGTGCTCTGCTAATAAGTCCACCAACACCTTAACACGAGCACAGCTGGGTCGAGTCTTGCGCACAGTAGCTAAATCAAGATGTATTGGAGTACCAACAGCAGAAGCAAGAGAGAACAGACACTCCTTTACAAAGAAAGTTGGCAACAGGTTTGGAAAAGATATCCAAGCTATCACTTTAGGAGTCTCCTCACCCGGCTTAAATTTAGCATCATACAGTAGAGTTCTCAATTGATATTCCTTCCCAAACTTATCTTTAACATAATAAACTGATTTCGACGTAAAATCAATATAGTCTTGCCATAATGTTAATCGAACCAACGCATGTCTATCTCTAAGAAAGCCTATATTGCACTCTCCTTTAATACCACATTGCATGGGGATTATTCTGCGTAATTCTTGTATTTCTGGCCATCCATAAGAGAATTTGCATACCACAGCAAACTTCAGGCCCTCGATAATATTCATACGATCTACCTCTGACTCCATGAACTTCACCATGGGTTGTCCTTGAAGGAACGAGGCTCGCCTCACTGGTATTGGATCCACAACAGCCTGTTCTTGCATGGCAGTGTTCAACGTGCATGGTTTAAACAGTTTTGCATAATATCTGGGTGTGGCTGTGTTATTTGAAGTCGTGGGTGGTTGGGTGATGTTAGGGGGTGGCAGCCCAGCCACAGTGGGTGGCTGGCTACCGGCCAAATTGGCCATGAAAGTGATCAAGGCTGGGTTCTCTCTTCTGTCGCCTCCAGTCGTAAATCGCCTGACCTAGAGGGTTTTTCGTCTGCTCCCTAAGAAAGAAAATCTATCCCCATATACACTTATAATTACTTTTCCTATTTTTGAGTTAAATATGTGATCTTACATGGATTTAGACATGGAAAATTAGTATAAATTTGAGATTTTTGGGGAAGACCTACAATTTGGAATTTTGACTTTTACCATGAATTTGAGCATGAAAATTAGAGTAAATTGTATAATTGAGTTACTAAAGCTATGGGTAGAACTTATCTTCGAGAAATTTCGGAATCTAGGCATGTGGGCCCGAGGGCATTTTGGTCAACTTTTCGAGCGGAATTGGGAACTTATATAATTTGAATTGTTACAAGTATTAGAGTGAATTTTTATTGGGTTGCCCGTTATTTGAATAGTTTTGGGGCGTTGTGCATCAATTGGAGTCGTCGGAAGAGCTTGGAAGCCGGTTATGGAATTTTGGAGCGAGGTAAGTCTCGTTTCTAACTTTGTGAGGGGGAATTGTCCCCCTAGGTGAACTAATTAAGTATGTGCTACTATCTGCGGTGGCTACGTACGCATGAGGTGATGAGAGTCCGTGCGTAGCTACTATTATGACATGTCCGGGTAGTTTAGGACCCACTAGCATGCCTTACGAGTTGTACATGTGATCCTGACAATGATATTAGACTGATAATGTTATTTAACTTGTAACGTATTTCCTACGAAGGCTAGAGTGTATCTTCTTAATCATTTACAAGAGAATTGACTCCTCCGTGGATAGTTGTATTCCGAATAAGGTTATATTATTGAATATTATAAAACTTGGCAAATGAATTCGAAAAAAGGATTTAAATACTATTTGGTGATTTTTAAAAGAGAAATTTTTCATTTACTTGAATATTTGTTTTCCCGACGTAGTCGGGGTGGACTGTTGATTGTGCATGACTGTATGTGATTGCTTCACAATTTACATTCCGCGAGCGGAGTGTTATTTCCCCCACTCTCATGGGAGCGGGCCCTACACCACGGCGCATTGAAAGATGCACTTATGGTTCGGGCCGTTCGACCCTCGGCAGTGCATATATATGATTATTTTATGGCAAAGGTGAACTTATGGTTCGGGCCGTTCGACCCACGGTAGTGCACAGAGACTATTATTATGATGGCTCAGGCCGGTTGTCCTTATCCCGTATACGCATGCTAAATTGTTAAACGTTTTTCATGAATTTTGAAGTGACAAGATATTTGGGGGAAAATAAAGAAGTAATTGTTTATTTAAGGTTTTTGGGGGAAAATGAGGAAGTAGTACCTGTTTTTTTACTTTCAGTATTTATTTGAATTACAGTTATCCGTAATGCTTACTATTTTATCATCCTCGTATGTCTATACTGATATCATATTGTGTTAAATTAATTTGTTGGACCTTAGTGAGTGTCTAATCCGACCTCTCGTCACTACCTCTCTGAGGTTAGGCAGACGACTTACTGAGTACACGTTGTTTTTGTACTCATGCTACACTTGTTGTGCATTTTTATTGCACAGGTACTTTCACAGCGATATGGCTGGTTTGGAGACTTAGGCGAGCTGCATCATCTGGAGGCTCTCCGAAGCTGACAGAATCTCCCTCGTATTGTATTCATTTTGTTTTAAATTTCATTGTCCAATTATCTCGGACAAGCTTTGTAATGATTGTATAAATTTTTAGAAATTGCTCGTGCACTTGTGACACCGGATTCTGGGATATGTTTGGATATATATTTGCTAAAATGGAATATTTAAACCATTGTATTTGCTTAACGAATTTTTGTTTAGTTATTACGTAATAAGTTAAAGGTAATGATTTCAAAAATGTTAAAACAGGAATTTATTTCAACTAGTTAATGATTGGCTTGCCTGACGATGGTGTCCGGTGCCATCACCACCTTAATAGATTTTTGGGTCGTGACAAGTGTTTACCGGATCCAAAAGGACAAGGATGAGGTAAAGCAAAACTTTATTGATAGGATACAGAGGACTTTGAGGGTAATGCATGCATCAGACACTGAGTTAGTAGAGTTGGCCTCATACTGATTGCGGGATGTTGCGGTTCAGTGGTATGAAACTTGGGAATTGTCTAGAGGGACAAAAGCATCTCCAGCGGTATGGGAAGAGTTCTCAGGGGCTTTCTTGCATCATTACTTGCCGGCAGGGATTCATCAGGCAAGGGTAGACAGGTTCTTGGCTCTTAAACAAGGGAATATGAGTGTGCGGGAGTATAGCCTCCAGTTTGATTCCTTGGCGCGGTATGCCCCCTCGATTGTGGCTGAAATGAGTGAGGAGTGCATCGGTTTGTGGTAGGACTTGGGCCACACCTGATTAATGAATTCTTCACGGCCGCTCTACTTGATGGTATGGATATTTTCCGCATCCAGGCTTATGCTAAGAATTTAGAGGATCGGAAACGATAGCAATACGAGAATCGTGATGGGGGTCAGCGTAAGAAGACTAGGTCTGCTAGGTGACCTGAGGATTTTTCGGGCAATCATATGTCACCATACCCTGTTGAAAGTGTCTGACAGTTGCAGAAGCCGTATTATGAGGGATCTGTCTATTCTGAGTTAGGTCAGGGCTCGAGAATTTCGGGTTTTCATAATCGGAGGGATTCAGCGCAAATAAAGGGCGCACCCTCCGCGGTGTAGTCAATGCGGTAGAGCTCATTCTGGACAATGTCATCAGGGGTCTAATGTATGTTATATCTTCGGAGACCCTAGTCATTACATGAGGGATTGTCCTATAAATGGAAGAAGCGGGATGGTTCAGCCCACCAGATCTATAACACTCTCCTCCTCTTCAGTACGCCCTCAAGAGCGAGGCCCTCAGGCATCAGCTGTAGAGGTAGAGGCAGGGGTGGAACATCTAGCTCTGACGGTAGTCAGAACCACATATATGCTTTGGGAGGTCATCAAGACCCAGAGGCTACACCGGATGATATGTCAGGTACTGTGGCTACGGGTAATGGTCGATCCTATTAACGCAAATTGTCTAGTTAATATGATTAATATAAGATTGAGTTGGCATTTCGTCTGAAGGGTTAAAGTAAAACTAAGGCTAGCTTGAAAGCAAAGAATGAACCCGGTTATTAAGATTACAACAAGTAGGTGTCAGCGCCTAGAAGATAGATTAATAGAATCGTAGGTGACGAATGGATTAAGAAGTAGTTATAGGGGGAACGACGTCCTGACCTCGTGAGATCCTGATATTTGTTTCATTGGAGTATAGCCCGGGAAGATATATACATTTATAATTGATGGGTACATATGTACATCTTGCAAGTTTAACATTCGAGGACGAATATTTTTAAGGCGGGAAGGATGTTATATCTCGCATTTTTACAGGTTAAAGTTTCATCTTCAGTTAACCGACGTAGATTCGAGGATGAGATTATCTTGAGATTAACTTATTTACGTTATTTATAACAAGCGATAAGTAAGTGTCATGAAGGATAAAGGGTACACGAATTAAAGAAAATGAGTTTCGTTGAAAGTGGCCGATTTGGGATAAAACACGGGTCGAGCGATAATACCCGATAATTATAAACTAGTACCATGCAAGGTACCATATGACCACGGTAGTATGATGTATAAAGTATATTAAAAATAAGTAGAATTTTAAGTAATTTGAGATATTCTTAATTATGCAGGTAATTAGTTAATTATCGGGTAATGGAACATTACCTAATTAATTATTAAAAATTGAGATAAGATTAACTCTTCCCCCAGAAAGATAACGTAGCAGCACTAGCTAACCACATAAAATGACAAGTAGCCATTTCATTTGAACAAAGAACAAAGCATTCTTAATCCTTAAGCAAGAAACACATATATCATTTTCCTAGTCCAAACACTTAGAGAACAGAAGCTATTCAATCCACCGAGGGCTCCAACGATATTCCTGCAACAAAACAATTCCAACAAGAATTGTTAGAATTGTAGCAACATAAAATTTTGTAGTTCTAAAAGAATGCGGTGCAATCTTTTCCGAAAATATTATACGGAGTGTTTCCTACTCTAGGTATGTTAAGGCTAATCCCTTCTTTCTTTTGGCATGATTCAAATAACGATACGTAAGCGTAATAATATTCCATAAGTGGTTTTACTCTTAGCAGTTAAGGATATCTATGTTATTTATTGCTGTAAAATAATATTAAGCATATTCTATTTCGGTATACTGTGAATTTCGATTGTTAACAGATGTGATATCCCTATGGTTGGCCTTATCTTCCGAATGTGTTTGCTTTATATAGTGTTTCATGCACCTGCAGTAATTAAGAAAACAATCGAATTAGCTGGTGAAGAAGTTTCAATTGCTATCTTGACCAACAAGTCCAAAATTGAGAACCAAAGACATAGTTGCAACTAAAGTCATATAAAAAGCATACAGTGATATCGTGTCACGACCCCAAATCCTAACAGGTCATGATGGCGCCTATCGTGCAACTAGGTTAGCCAACCATCACATAACTACACATTTGTTTTAATATAATTTCTCAAAAATTAATAATAACGAGCGACAGAGTATAAAAAAATTCTCTAAATCTTTAACCAAACATAATAATATAATCTACTGTCCAAACAAATTCCCCAGGACTGGAGTCAACCGATCACGAGCATATAAGAATAAAACTAACACTGCTAATGTCATAAACTATGTCTCGGAATAAAATACTAATACTAATGAAGGAAGGGAAATGGAGAAGCTGCGGACGCTGGACAGCTACCGCGAAATCCCAAAAGCTGACGATAACAAACTCGGTTACTACTCCGAACTAGTACCTGGGTCTGCACACAGAGGTGCAGGGAGTAATGATGAGTGCGCCAACTCAATAGTAATGAAAATAAATCACAGTCTGAAGAATAAGAAACACACAACAACAAATACATCAATCCACAAATCGTAAAATATCAAGTCTCAATAAAGTATACATAAGTTCGAAAACCTGTTTCCGTAAAAAAAAATCCTTGAAACAAGTATAATTTTCAATATTTCTCATTAAAACTCTCAAAATCAGTTTGAAAGATGAAACGAATCATAATCAAAAGCTAAGCAAAATATCATTTTTAAACCGCCCCTAGGGAAAAATCATCACTCATAATCAGTCACTCAGCACCACACCATCACTCAATAACAGTCACTCAGCACCTCACAGTCACTCAACATCAGCCCCTCGGGCAACCTCACGGTCACTCATGCATCCCAATCACTCATCACTCAGCACTCGGCACTCGCACTCAGTAGGTACCTGCGCTCACTAGGGGTTCTCGACCCAAAACAGTATTTCATTTCAAGAATTAATATCAACAAGCGTTGAGTGTCAAAATAATTTATCAGGAAAGATTGAGTGTAAAATCATAATTTCTAAGTGAGAAATAATCAGGAAAATACCCCCAAGGGGTTAAAACAGATCAGCACTAGGCCCCAAACATGGCTTATAGCCCAATTATATCAAAATATATCAACACTATAAAGAATAGGCTTCAAAAGCAGTTTCGCAACTCAATAATTGCCTAAAAAGGAAACATATTTCTAAATTTCCAATTCATACACGCCCTACACTCGTCATCCAGTGTGTGCGTCACTCCAAAACCGTGAAAGGATGTAAAGTCTGGGATTTCATACTTTCAAGACAGGATTTAAAGACATTACTAACCTCAAACTAGCCCGAAAAGCTATTCCGCAACACGCTTGCCTCTCGAATCAACTCCCGAGTGCTCCAAATCTATCAACTTCAGATTTTTCACATTAAATTATTCCAAGGGGATGAATTCCAATTAAAAAATATCAATTTTAGCACAAAATCCGAAATTAGCCAAAACCCGACCCCCAGGCCCGCGTCTCGGAACTCGACAAAATTTATACCAAAACAATACCCATCATATCACGAGTCCGTACATATAAAGAACTCTGAAATCGGAGTCCGTTTGACCCCTCAAATCATCCCTAAAAGGCCTATTAAACTCAAGCCCTAATTTCACATTTTTCTACTGATTTTTTCCAATTAAACACTGTTAACTTGGTCCTTAATCACATATAATCGAGTTATTGGGTCCAAGATCCTTACCTCGATGAAGAACAATCGTCTTCCCTCTTCAAAATCGCTCCAAAAGCTCAAATCTCGTTAAAAATGGACGAAAACTCGGACTGCTCGTTATATATACACTGCCCAGAATTTTTGCGGTACTGTTCACGCGATACTATTCATGCTGCTGTGAAAAAAATGCAGCAGCTTTTCTTCTAGTCTAAATTGATCCGTTAACCTTCCAAAATCTACGTGGCCCTCGGAATCTCAACAAAATATACCAACACGTCCCAAAATACAATACGAACTTAGTCGAGCATTCGAAACATCAAAACACCAAAATCACATCGAATTCAAGCCTATGAACTTTGAAATTTCTAAATTCCACCAACGATGCCGAAACTATCCAAAACACCTCCGATTGATCTGAAATTTTGCACACATAACCAAAATGACATTATGAACCTGTTCCAACTGTCGGAATTCCATTCCGACCCCGATAGCCTATTTTCCACTGCCGACCGGAAATCGCCAAAAACTAACTTTCGTCAATTCAAGCTTAATTCTACACCGGACATCACAAAAATATTTCGGACACACTCCTAAGTCCCAAATCACCTAACGAAGCTATCCGAGCCATAAAATCCGGATTTCGAGGTCGTTTACCAATAAGTCAACTCTTAGTTGACTTTTCCAACTATAAGGCTATTTTTAAAGACTAAATGACTAAATTCTTGCTACAACCATTCCGATTCCGAGCCTACCAACTCTAACACATCNTAAATTTCTACGGAACAACCGGCCGGGTAGTTACATTCTCCCCCACTTAAACACACGTTCTTCCTCGAATGTGCCTAGAGTTGTTCCAAACACCACCAAAATTGCTGTGTAACCTACCATGCACATATTTGGAGGTGATCCCACGTGACTCTACCCCATATAGGCTAATAGTACAACACATTTGAAATTTCGGAATCCAATCTTGACCCATAAACCTTAGAACTAAATTTCCACTTCTGAGTCCATTCACAAGATCAAATTTCCACGACTATAAGCTGAAATAGTCTGAACACGTTGTATCAAGCCATATCCGCAACACAAGATGAAATCACATAATATACCGCATGACTCAACACTCATAGCGATGACTCCTAATCCCAATCGCTGCTCATAACAACCCAATACCGGTAAATAACCTCTTATCAAACAAAACCTCGCTTAAACACCTTCATATGGTGCCGATGATGAAAGAAACACGTAGAAACCAGCAACCATTCATCCGATCAGCATCAATACCATCCAGAGCCATAAATTATGCAACTCGTGCACTCAATAACAACATCCCAAGAGCTCAATTCATAAAATAGAGAAGACTCACACGAGAGGACTATCCTGCCATTACTCTTGCCATTACCACATCATGCTAAAATCTTGATACACATCATGAAACCATATCACACAAATCCGACACCAAGGATCATTCCTCTACCTAACTGAGCTGCAAAGTGTGATCCCATCCAACCGCTGGACCACATGACATACTCCAAGCCACCTTGCTCAAAATCAATAACCATGCGAAATTCGACATCAATTACTCAAAGTGCATTGCCATAACCACGGGGAAATCGGATGATACCATGCCACCCGAACCAGAAAGAACATAACCAACACGTCTCAATCCTGCAACACCCAATTACTTACCTTACTCAAATCACTCCATAAAGCCCCGATAGAACTACACTCTATGCACATATATAACCAACAATCACAATTCCTCGAAACACTGAAAGGTAACTCATAGATCACTCCAAAACACGAATAAGCTCAGTGACAATCAAATGGCAAATCCCTCAACAATAGCAATTTGAGGTCAACAATTCTGACTCGGTGTAGAACACACACCCATACTGGCCTACCAATAAATATATTCTAAATCAACTCTGGTCATCCACAACAGGTAGATAACTCTTCAAAAGTTCATAATGACTGAATCATGACCTATACTAACACCTGACTAGCTTTGCTCGCATCCTCGTAGTTCGCAACTACAAAAATAATATGTTCATGAAAACTCCCAGTCTCAAAATCCATGAGGCGCACCAATTACCATATCTGATCCCACTAATACTTTATCATTTCACGAGGGATACCCCCATAATTCCTCTGTGTCACTAAGAAACCTTGAATATCAGCAGTCGATCCAACAAGAGAGCGTGGTAACACCAATGAAGCACCCTTATTCAAACACATTGCCTTAAACACATTGTACTTAGTGAATGTATACTCTCATCCAGCCACCCAATAGTGGTATCCTTTACCTAATCATCTGAAACTGCCAGTTCTGACCTTCCTTCCAGAACTGAACCGTGACCTCACATATGCCACTCTCCATTATACACAAAATAGCGCATACGCCATGCAATCCTATGATAAATATGAGAAATTCATGCTCCCTTCCTAGCCACAAACAACTACGTACCCAACTAGCCAAGAACTTTCCATTTGATCCCATCTAGAAGCAAAATCACTATACATCACATGGCCCTCACGCCAGTAGAAATATACATCTCTAACCGTGGTAGAAACCATCAAGAACTCCCGAATCACATTTGTACAACACCAAACCGCCAAGACTGAATCCTTCCAACTCAACCAAGGTACGCATGCCACCAAATTCCAAGAGAATTGCTAAGAAACACCTGTAACAACTCATTACCTTATAAACACCCAAAGAACTAACCATATCCCTTATCATGTCGATCCGACGTACTACCAAGATGTCCTATTTATCCAAGTTCCTTCTTACTTACCTTTGAATTGATACTTCTTCTTGCCATAATATCGCAATTCTCAATCCCGACTCACCGCACGAAACCCGAGCAAAAAAATATACTGTCTAAGGCTCATAAGCCGCTGAATACTCTCTCAAACATCCCCAGAGCACCACATCAAAAATACTTACCCTGAATAGACTTCATACGAATTTAACGTCATTACCTTCGCTTTCCTGATACTGATGAATAGAATCCATGATAATGCAAATACACCACAAGCCTTGACACCTTCCCTGTAAATCTCAATTCTAGCCCTTCTCACACCTTGAAGATCCTCGATCGCTACATATAACCTTGAATCCGTCTGAACCATTCTCGAACGTCATTCACTCTATGCAATTTCAATTACACTAACGAAGTAAACAGAATGACCAGACCCCGCTTGCAATCCACATACTAGGAAAGTAATACACATATTTGGAGAAACAATCAAACTCATACACTGCACACAATACCCTTTCAAGTACAACTCAATCATTCAATAAATTCCATTAACCGTAAGGTGCATTACAACCTGTATCGAAGAATTTCCCGTTACTCGAGCCATTCCCAGACTCCACCTCTGCAGCGCAATAACTGATTCGCCAACATACCTCGAACCGAAACCAATACAACACATAATCGTGTAATCAACTTATCAATAACGAACTCCCGCACTTGGCTCAAAGCCAAGGATCAAGACAAACAATAACTCATGATGCCCACACATTATCACTGCCACCATACTGTGGTGAGATTCAACTAAATCCTTCATACGCTCATATGACCCAGACCATCTAACCCTCAACTCGTATGCAAATCTCGCATTCACATTGTAATGGTCATGCCAACTCTCACAAGCGATCTAAACTCAAATTACAACATACATCATTTACTAATAGAGAGAATTACAGATCAACATAAGGGTCACACACCTCAGGACAACCCGCAGGAGATACCCCTTCCTGCTTAATCTCAGAATGATATCTCCCTATACACTTCCAAAAATCATAGCTATCACGCAATCATTATACCTTCCTACATTAGAACACAACCACTGCCTACACCCAAGACATCCCATTAAGCGGTATAAGAACCTGAAGTTGATGGCAACACTAATACTGGAGCTGTGGCCAAGGAATTCTTGAGCTTCTAGAATCTCTACTCACACTCGTCTGGCCACATAGATACCTTCACTGGACACCACGTGTCCCAAGAATGCTACTAAACTGAGCCAACAATTCACACTTGGAGAACTTCACACAAAGCTTCTCCTCCCTATATCCTTGTAATACCACCATCAAATGTCGAGTATGCTATCCCTGGCTACGAGAGTACGGCAGGATGCCATCAATAAATACAATAACAAAGAGTTATAACACGGCTGAATACACCGGCAATCAAATACATAGACGTTGTTGGGGCATTGGTCAGCTCAAAAGACATCACAGGAACTCAGAACATAACAGGAAAACCCACTTCACTCCACAACTAAACTACACGAGAGGTCCTTCAATACTCATAACTCGAAGCCATATTCTAACTCAATACAGAAGTCAAATAATCAATAGTTCTTGCCACATCTCCCGCTAATTCATTTTGGTCATAACCAAACAACCTGAATACATCTAACTATCCGGTCACACTCACCATGTAGTCATCTAGTCACAAAATTCCATCAATAAGGACACAAACAGACATATAAGTCCCCCAACACATATGCTCACCGAATTAAAATCTCAACACTCAAGCCACAGACAAAATTCGGCCTCAAGTCCTTCCGACTGGCCCATTATTAATATGTTAAAAATCACATCTCACCCATGGAAGTCACAAGCCGACGACGCACAACTGATACCAAGCGCTCGCGTGCGCATTCGAATACATGAAAGGAATTCAAGGAGTTACGCTTTCGGATGAATAAAATGGATTCGCATGACAAGAATTCAAGAATGTGGAATGTTTCCTAAGGGTTCTGTAGCTTCTCGAAGATAAGTACAGACGTCTCCGTACCGATCTGCAAGACTCTACTAAACCTGCTCATGACCGTTGAGTCCTATGTAACCTAAAGCTCTGATACAAACTTGTCACGGCCCCAAATCCTAACAGGTCGTGATGGCGCCTATCGTGGAACTAGGCTAGCCAACCATTACATAACTACACATTTGTTTTATTATAATTTCTCAAAAATCAATAATAACGAGCGATCGAGTATAAAAATTTTCTCTAAGTTTTAAGCAAACATAATAATATAATCTACTGTCTAAACAAATCCCCCAGGACTGGAGTCAACCGATCACGAGCATCTAAGAATAAAACTAACACTGCTAATGTCATAAACCATGTCTCAGAATAAAATACTAATACTAATGAAGGAAGGGAAATGGAGAAGCTGCGGACGCTGGACAGCTACCTCGAAATCCCAAAAGCTGACGATAACGAACTCGGATGGCTACTGCTCTGAACCAGTACCTGGGTTTGCACATAGAGGTGTAGGGAGTAATGATGAGTACGAAAACTCAGTAGTAATAAAAATAAATCACAGTCTGAAGAATAAGAAACATACAACAACAAATACACCAATCCACATCAACTCTCAATAAAATATACATAAGTTTGAAAACCAGTTTCCGTAAAAAATCCTTGAAACAAGTATAATTTCCAATATTTCTCAGTAAAACTCCCAAAATATCAGTTTGAAACTGCCCCTCGGGCAAAATCATCACTCATAATCAGTCACTCAATACCTCACCATCACTCAATAATAGTCAGTCAGCACCTCACAGTCACTCAACATCAGCCCCTCGGGCGACCTCACTATCACTCATGCCTCCCAATCACTCAGCACTCGGCACTCGCACTCAGTAGGTACCTGCACTCACTGGGGGTGTGTACAGACTCTGGAAGGGCTCCTACAGCCCAAGCGCTATAAACAAGCCAAATCATGGCATCAATCACTCTCAAGCACTCGACCTCTCTCATATCATATCATCCTCACAATATTGGCCCTCGGCCTCACTCAGTCAGACACTCTCAACATGCCACTCGGGCCATAAATAAATAGGGTTCTCGACCCAAAACAATATTTCATTTCAAGAATTAATATCAACAAGCGTTGAGTGTCAAAATAATTTATCAGGAAAGACTGAGTGTAAAATCATAATTTCTAAGTGAGGAATTATCAGGAAAATAGCCCCCAAGGGGTTAAAACAGATCGGCACTAGGCCCCAAACATGGCTTACAACCCAATTATATGAGAACATATCAATACTATAAAGAATATGCTTTAAAAGCATTTTCGCAACTGAATAGTTGCCTAAAAAGGAAACATATTTCTAAATTTCCAATTCGTGCACGCCCCACACTCGTCCTCCAGTGTGTGCATCACTCCAAAACTGTTAAAGGATGTAAAGTCCGGGGTTTCATACCCTCAGGACAGGATTTAAAGACATCACTAACCTCAAACTCGCCCGAAAAGCTATTCTGCAACACGTTTGCCTCTCGAATCAACTCCCGAGTGCTCCAAATCTATTAAGTTCATATTTTTCACATCAAATTATTCTAAGGGGATGAATTCCAATTGAAAAATATCAATTTTAGCACAAAACCCGAAATTAGCCAAAACCCGACCCCCGGACCCGCGTCTCGGAACTCGACAAACTTTATACCAAAACGATCATCATCATCTCACGAGTCCGTACGTATAAAAAAAACTCTGAAATCGGAGTCCGTTTGACCCCTCAAATCATCCCTAAAAGGCCTCTTAAACTCAAGCCCTAATTTCACCTTTTTCTACTGATTTTTCCCAATTAAATACTGTTAATTTGGTCATTAATCACATATAATCGAGTTATTAGGTCCAAAATCCTTACTTCAATGAAGAACAATCGTCTTCCCTCTTCAAAATCGCTCCAAAAGCTCAAATCTCGTTAAAAATGGAAGAAAACCCGGACTGCTCGTTGTATATAGACTGTCCAGAATTTTCGCGGTACTGTTCATGCTGCTGTGAAAAAAATGCAGCAGCTTTTCTTCTAGTCTAAATTGATCTATTAACCTTCTGAAATCCACCTGAGGCCCTCGGAATCTCAACCAAATATACCAACACGTCCCAAAATACAATACGAATTTAGTTGAGCCTTCGAAACATCAAAACACCAAAATCACATCAAATTCAAGCTTATGAACTTTGAAATTTCTAAATTCCACCAATGATGCCGAAACTATCCAAAACACCTCCGATTGATCTGAAATTTTGCACACATAACCAAAATGATAATACGAACCTGTTCCATCTTTCGAAATGCCATTCCGACCCCGATAGCCTATTTTTCACTGCCGACCAGAAATCGCCAAAAACTAACTTTTGCCAATTCAAGCTTAATTCTACACCAGACATCACAAAAATATTTCGGACACACTCCTAAGTCCCAAATCACCTAACGAAGCTATCTGAGCCATAAAATCCGGATTCCGAGGTCGTTTACCAATAAGTCAACTCTCAGTTGACTTTTCCAACTATAAGGTTATTTTTAAAGACTAAATGACTAAATTCTTGCTACAGCCATTCTGATTCCGAGCCTACCAACTCTAACACATCATAAACAGTATAACCAACCTATGATAAGGCAGAAACAGGAATAATAATTAACTTTCTACGGAACGACCGGCCGGATCGTTATAACAAAACTAGAGATCCTAATTTGATTGATAACTCGAGTATTTCAAAATTTATTTAAAGCCATGAAAGTCACGTATAAGGTGCAAGGTTTGTAGTACATGTGTTTTGAAATTGCAAAGTACAAGTTTCATATGTATATAGTTATGGAAATTTCATGTTCCTTTAGAGTTCATGTATATCGATACCGTAAATGCTGAAAATAGCCATTTTAGCATTGGGGATGATGTATATCGATGTTATGTGTTGTGGAAATCATTGTTGGGCAGTCATGCATATTCATTTACCACCGAGCTACGGTCGGTTGGACAGTTACATATTTACCACCTAGCTACAGTCGGTCGGGCAGCCATACATTTACTACCAAGCTACGGTCGGTTGGACAGTTACATATTTACCATCGAGTTACGGTCGGTCGAGCAGCCATACATTTACCACCGTGCTACGGCCGGTCGGGAAGCTACCACTGATCAGTTGGGCAGTTGACGTCGCGAAAATGAGGTAACCAGTACTATTTTATTGTAGTTTTATTTATATATACGAGATGTGTTTTATTCTATATGTTACGGCCCTCATCGGCAAGTCAGAAGTTATAAGTTGACTCTTATCTCTTCCCAAGATAGTATCTTATTATTATTATTACGTTTCATTGTTGTCTTACATACTCGGTACATTCTTCGTACTGATACCCCTTTTTCTGAGGCGTTGTGTTTCATGCCACGCAGGTGTAGATAGGCGAGGTGAGGACCATCAACTGTAGGCTGCCTCCAGATATCAGCTTTTGGTTGGTGAGCTCCACATCTTCCCGGAGTATTGCCGAGTCACGTTTCATATATGTTACTTTGTTTTATGAGGATGTCAGGGATCATGTCCCGACTTATATGTTATTGACAAGTTTTCTTAGAGGTTTTGCAGATAGTGTCATGTGTATAGCTTTAGGTATGACATGTCGATGGCCTTGTCAGTCCCTATGTATCTATATAAAACAATTTTGAATTAGTTATGTGAGTTAAGTTCTAATATTATTAATTAAATATATAGATATCATGACCCGTGGCAAGTTTTATAAAAAAAAAAGGGAATAAGGTACGTGGTGCTCGGTTGAGTAGGCACCGGGTGCCAATCATGGCCCTCTGATTTGGGTCGCGACATTAGATTAGGTGTCTAAACTAAAAAAATTGGCAAGTTTAAAGGGCCGTCTATTACTATTTTGCTTTGTACTTTTCACAAGCAATATTGCTTTAAAGATTTCTTTGCTGTAGGTTAATGAAATTTTTATGGTTATAACTTATAACATTCTGAAAACTTGTAATAGTAGTTTCACTATTTTGATTTAGGCACATTATTAGAAATATTTTGGCAAGTCGTTGTACTTAGCGGTGTACAAAGAAAACCGATAAATCGCACCAAATTAATATTTCGAGTCAAACCGGAAAAAAATTCGATGTAGTTTAGTTTGATTTAGTTTGGTATTGAAAAATAAAATCCGACCATAATTGGTTTGGTTTGGTTTTAACTAAAATCAAACCGAAATCAAACCAACCCGATAGTATATTTATATAATTTTTAAAAATATTTTATATATATAAATATTTATTGTAATGTAATTAATATATATTTCTTAAATAATTTCATAATTTTATCTTTTAATGTATTATTTCAAGTTTATACTTAACATTCTTGAGTGGTAAATAAGTTGTATAGCCCATAAATGTAGTAACTCAAACAAAGTTCAAATCAATATTAATGCAAACAAAGGAAATTCAATTCAATACTAGGAATGACGAAAGTGTTGGATAATTATTTTAGTTTCACATTGGTTTATAATGAAAATGCATAACTTAGTTTACCTCTTTCTTTAGTGGTTAGTTATGTAATTAATATTAGTACTTATTAGCTATATTTATTTTAGCATGACTTATATAGTATTTTTAGATTATGCTAATTTTTATTATGGGTTATTAATTAGCAATATTTATTTTATGTAATTTTATTATTTTATCTTTGTTATTGAATATTTTAGTACATTGTTATGACTTATCTCAAATTATTGTGTTAGTTTCTTGAAAAACACATCATACATTGGTTTATAATGAAAATGCATAACTTAGTTTACCTCTTTCTTTAGTGGTTAGTTATGTAATTAATATTAGTACTTATTAGCTATATTTATTTTAGCATGACTTACATAGTATTTTTAGATTATGTTAATTTTTATTATGGGTTATTAATTAGCAATATTTGTTTTATGTAATTTTATTATTTTATCTTTGTTATTGAATATTTTAGTACATTGTTATGACTTATCTCAAATTATTGTGTTAGTTTCTTGAAAAACACATCATATAGTTGTATTTTACTAGGACTTAAAAAATATTTAGAGCACAAGTTACATATTTTATGCTATGAAGGCTTAACGGGGAAAAAACCCGAAAACCCAAAAAAACCCAGATTGAAAAATCCGACTTTGTTAGTTTGGTTTGGTTTATAAATTTAAAAATCCGACACCATTAATTTGTTTTGATAATTAAAAAATTTGAACCAACCCGACCTATGTACACTCCTAGTTGACTAATTTGGTTAGACTTGGTAATATGAGCATCTTTGATGTCACTCCAGCTAATTTTAATGGTTATAATGAATCTTAATTATCTATAATATATTTCCACGTTACCAACAAAAAAAAAAAACTCTTTTAAGCTTCGCGTATTCCTTAAATCGTTAAAATAATAAAATATAAATCATCTACACAAGAATTCATAAGCGAGTTTACTTGGTGAGCTTCATGCCTTCCACTTCCAGAGTTGAGGTGAAAGATTCAAATCCTATCAGTAGCGCAACATTTACTTTCCCTTTCCCCCTCTCACTTCCCGGATGTAATTTTTAAAAAAAAATATTTCGATTTGTGATACTAGAAAATAGAAATCAATAATTCCTATTTATATTATATTAAAAGGAGGGTAGTGAAGCATGCAATTAAGCCAAGTGGCATAACGAGAACAAATCACTTCATTTTTGTGAAATCTATTCGTTGGATTCTATTTGTATAATATTGAAAAAATTAATATTTGATATCCTTCTGTATCTAATAAATAATTGGAAAAAAAATCTGTTGGGAATGAAAGATGAAACAGAGCTGTCCGTGAACATGTATTACCATATTTGGAGTAATATTATATGACAAATAATATTCACAGTTTCATTCAAAAAGTTATTATTTGATATTCTTTTGTATCCAATTAATAATTAATTCTTTTTGGTGGGAATGAAATATGAAATAGAGCTGTCCGTGAACATATCTAACCATATTTGGAGTAATATTACATATGACAAATATTCTGTTGAAATATGAAATTAATGCTTTAAGTTAATATGGGTAAGAGAAAAAGGTATATGAAATATTCTGTTGACATAAAAATGGAAGGAAAAAATTCTTTCCAAAAACGTGTTATGGACCAAAAGTCCAAAAATAAGTAAAGGAAAAAGATCATTGTGACATGACAATATATGATTACTTACACTTGCCATACAAAATTACATGATCATCGATTTGTAACACTATATAAAAATTTCCTGGACGCTTGAATTACTTATTCAGGATGAAAAGGTGCATAAACCTATGGGCTATTAATTTTTTTAATTACTAGGTAATTTGAATATTGGAGTTATGTCGTATTTTTTTCCACTTATGTGTGTATCTAATCTACTTTAAAAAAAAAATTAGAGTCTAGATGGAGATTTATCGTGGTTCGATTTACAATTTGAACTGGACACAATTTTTTCATAAAAAAAGTATTTTACTTTACGATTTTCTTAAGAGATCTCCATGTTTGATTGGATATAACCAATTCAAGATGTATTTTACAGACCAACTCTATCTCTATTTCTTTATGAATTTGTTGATTCTCAAAGTTTTTATTTTTGTAGTTGTCATTACTATTTCTTCGTAATGCATAAAGGAGGAACTGCTATATTTTGGCGGATTTACAGTTCAAATGGTTAAGCCAGTAGTCAAAGAATTACTTGATTTCCAGCAATCAAATATATTATGTGTCGTAGATGCATCAAAATTACTAGAGAGGGTCATTTTCCTACTCTAGTTTGATTATATGCACCAATTAAAGTTAGTAATTTTTTTCAAGGCCATTCATTGGAGTAACGAACCGCCACAATGATGCAGCCTCTTACATAGGAAAGAATTGAAATCGCTTGAAATGAGTATTTTAAGGTTGTGTGGATGGTGGTATGATTATTTTCTTAATGCATGTGATAGCGCGACAATTTCAGGTTCTAAGGAAAATGAATAATTCTGCTTTCTCCGATAAAATATTTTCGTCACAAATAAAAATCAAACTTATGATTGAATCATGAATTGTGAAATTGGTGGCTTATAAAATTGAATGTGTTCTATTTAGTTTTTGATTTTGTAAATTTGAATTTTCTTGCATATATTCATCTAAGGAATTTGGCTACTAGGTAGTCTATAAGAACAAAGATACGATATGTTTTAGTAGTTGGTAAGTAAAATTTTTTTTTAATTAAAAGCATATTTTTATGTGAGTGCTCATCGCTCTTCTTAAATAGTATTTTATTTGAATATTTTATTTGTCGAACAAATGGCATTGGAACATCTAATTATATGATCTTTTTGGCTTTTCAAAGATGGACAGAAAATAATTGAATCTAAGTTAGAATTATATAATGACATCAACTTACAAGCATTTTCTGCGGAAAAAGGTATATCGATACTTTATAAGAGATTGTATAAAATTTTATAATTTCATTTTGGAAATCGTCATCTGCATACTTTTCTTAAATAGTGGTATTAAGTTTTTTCTGAAAGAATTATCCCCATGAGAGTTGCGGGGAAGGTGAATTTGGTATACAAGTGAGACTATATAATTTTTATTTAGAATAATAATTTCATCTTGGTACTTATCAATTCGACTTAAGAAAGATTTCTTTATGTGATGACCCAAAAGGTCAACCCGTATATTTCTAGCTAATTCTGTGTTCGAGGTCGTGAAAACCTCCTTCTATTTTACCTCGATTTGCGTGCACAGCCCGGACATGTAGCCGATTATGTGAAAAACTGATAAAAATAATAATTTTGTATTAGAAATTTGAATAAAGTTGACTTCGATCAACGTTTTTGGTAAACGGACCCGGACCCGTAATTTGACAGTCCCCGAGGGTCCATAGGAAAATATGGGACTTGGGCGTATGCCTGGAATCGAATTCCGAGGTCCCAAGTTCAAGAAATGGATTTTTTAAAAGAAATTGTTTTCTGAAAAATATAAGAGATTTTGAAAATGAAATTCTACGTGAAAGCTGTTGTATCGGGCCCGTATCTTGGTTCTGGAGCGCGGTACTGGTTCGATATAATATTTGTGTCATATCTGTAAAGTTTGGCAAGAAACGGACTTCATTAGATGTGATTCGGGCCTTAATTGCATTTGATGTTTAAAGAAGTTTTGAGGAATTTCATTGATTTTTGGTTTAATTCATCATTTTATTGTTGTTTTATGTGGTTTGAAACCTCGAGCGAGTCCGTTAGGTTATATGACTTGTTTGTGTGATTAGACGGGGTGCCGAGGGCCTCGGGTGTTTTTCCGATGGGCTACGAGTCATTTTCTTCCAACTTTGAATTGTTGTCTTCTGGTGTCTGAAGTCCTTCATCGCGATCGCAATGCTTCCTTTGCGATTGCGATGTGTCTTTGCTGGTCGCCCAAAATTTCCTCTTCGCGATCGCGTAAAGGCATTCGCGATCGCGTAGTTCCGCGTTTGCGTGAGCATCTTCGCGATCGCTTAGTACAATACAGACAGCCTTCCTTTTTCCTCTTCGCGTTCGCATAACTGCATTCGCGATCGCAGAAGATAACCTACTCCTTATACGCGATCACATAAGTTATTCCGCGATCGCATAGAGCATTTTAAGCCAGTAACCATTTCCTTCTACGCGATCGCGATGAGCAAAGCACCTGGGCAGATTATAAGTTTACCAAAAATTGGGGTTTCACCATTTTTGACATATTTTGACTTCTAGAACTCGGTTTTGGGCGACTCTTTGAGGATTTTTCACACAAATCGAATGGGTAAGTGTTCCTCCACTAGAATTAATTATATTTCATGAATTAGTTCTTGTTTCCATCATTTAAATTGTGTTTTGGGTTGAGGAAGTTGTGAGTTTTGAAAGAAAACTTCAAAAATGTAAAATCATGATTTGAAAGACCAAATGTTATCGGAATTAGATAAATTTAGTATGGGTGAACTCGTATCGGAATTTATAAAATTTGTCGGGCTTCGAGGTGCAGGCCCAGGGGTCGACTTTTGGGTCGATTTTCATAATTTTGTAAAGTTTGAAATTTTATTGTTCGGGATAGTTCCTTATACGTTTTATGTGAATTTTGAAGTTGTTTTAGTTGATTTTGAGCCGTCCGGAGGTCTTTTCGCTATCTATTTTGAGTACCGGGTTGTCATCTTTGAGGTATGTATCTTGTCTAACCTTGTGTGGGGGAACTACCCCTTAGGATTGAGTCTTCCTTGTTGATTGTAGTCCGAGTATGCGAGGTGGCGAGTGTGTACTCACACTTATTTGCAATTAGATTGGCCTTTTAGGATTCGTAGGTTCTTATGTTACCTGTGTATGATTTGTAATTGTTACATTTAAATCCTTGGTTGTTAATTTCATCCCTTCCTGTTTAAATTAGAATTACTTATTTTTGGATTCCTTCGTTGGTTATTTGACCTTACTTGACTTAACTGAATATTCTACTTGTCTTATCACCATGCTATATTTTCTTCCTAGCTTTCCTAATTGACTATAATTAGTATCATCTAGCCTTATAGTTGACTAGTCGTAGTTGGAACATCTATTCGTTGGAGTCAAGCATGCCCTTGAGTCTTACATTGTGATTTATATGACTATTCCCTTAAGTGCCACTTAGGTCTAATTGTTAGACATTTATGTTATTGGTATTTTCTTGATGTTGCCTATTACTGGACCTTTTTTTAAACTAAGTGTTATTCTGTGAAGTTAACTGTTTAGGTGAGATTGATTATAGTTGTTTCCCTTGCTGGGATATTATGGTTTCTGTTACTGTTTATATTGTTAATGATATTATTTGTATTGTTGACTCCCTTGCCGGGATGTGATGGTTTCTATTATTGTTTATGCTGTTAATGATATTGTTTGTATTGTTGACTCCCTTTCCGGGATGTGGTGATTTATAGTTCATATTGTTGGTTTTTCCTTGCCAAACTTTCGTTCTTGATATTTTTTGGGTGAGGAAGAGTGTAAAGCACGAAGGGTGATGCCGTGTATTGTGAGGATGAGAGTGTAAAAGCACGAAGGGTGATGTCGTGCCATGTTATGATATTAAAGCACGAAGGATAATGGCATGCCATGTTATGATATTAAAGCACGAAGGATAATGTCGTGCCATGTTATGATATTAAATCACGAAGGATAATTCCATGCCATGTTATGATATTAAAGCACGAAGGATAATGTTGTGCAGTATCTATTTAATTTATTGTGAGGATGAGAGTAAAAGCACGAAGGGTGATGTCGTGCACTTGTTTTGGTAAGGATGAGAGTAAAGCACGAAGGGTGATGTCGTGCACTTGTTTTGGTGAGGATGAGAGTAAAGCATGAAGGGTGATGTCGTGCACTTATTTTGGTGAGGATGAGTGTAAAAGCACGAAGGGTGATGTCGTGCACTTGTATTTACATTCTCACCCTTTGTTCTAAATTTGTATATTCCTACTGATCTCTTATTGCATTTATTGGCAAGATTTTATATTCCTCCTGTACTGCATGGAAATTTTTGAGTTACGGATTAAGTTCCGGTGGATAAATCTTGAGGAGATTTTGATCAAAGGATGTTATTGAAAAGTATTATTGAAAAAGCAATGGTCTTGAAATGATTATACTTGAATGACTTTTACATCAAAGGTATATTTGAAAAGCACCAGCCTCTTCTAAAATGATATTTGGAAGTCTTTTATTGAGAAATCATCTTTTGAAAGTTTCGTATTTTGAAATAAACTATGTTTTACGTAATTCTCTCTATTAAACATACTTATATCTACTTTTGGAGAAAGTATGTTTTCAAAGGAAACTCTTCCATACTAAAATGATTTTATTTGTAGAAGTTTTTCATACGAACTGTTGTTTAAAGATTTCTACCAGTTATGAATTTTAATGGCTAAGGCCCGATGTGAACAAACCGACGTGGAGTTGAGCTATTGGTGTTCTCTATTGTATTGTGTTTCCTTTCGATTCGTCTTGTTGTGCTGTTCCATCTCTCAGTGTATTTTTGTGTTGTTTTGTGATTGATTTCTGTAATTTCCTTCCACTTTATATTGTCATTGTTTTAAATTGTTCTGTGAAGTCTTAGATATATGTAACGTACGGTCATTTCTATATTCATGTTATTTATTTTGTAGACCAGTGGTATCTTGACTAGTCATCGTCACTACTCCACCGAAGTTAGCCTTGATACTTTCTGGGCACCGCTGTGGTGTGCTCATACTACACTTCTGCAAATTTTTGTGTGCAGATCCAGGTATATATTGTAGTAGCTGTGTGGATGATTGCCGAGGAGACTCAAAGGTAACTTGCTGTTGCATTCGCAGGCTTCGGAGTCACCTTCTTTGTGTTTATTATTCATACACTGTTGTATTTAGTTCCAAACAGTTGTACTTAGAAGTTGTAGAAGATTCGTAGAGCTTATGACTTGTATTACCGGTTTTTGGGAAAGTTTGTACTTTCTGTTGAGATTCTATTTCAAGACTGTTAGTTTTCCTTTTATTATTGTTGTTATTCAGTAATTGATAGGCTTACCTAGTCCCTAAGACTAGGTGCCATCACGATACCCAATAGAGGGAAATTGGGTCGTGACAAGTTGGTATCAGAGCTCTAGGTTCATAGGTGCTTCGAGTCATAAGCGAGTTTTAGTAGAGTCTTGCGAATCGGTACAGAGACGTCTGTACTTATCTTTGAGAGGCTACGGAACTATTAGGACAATTTCACTTCTTTCATTCCTATCGTGCAAGTTTATTGATCTTGAAGTTTGAAAATATCATTCCATTCTCTTGCTGATGGTGAGGACACGAACGACGGTTCCTGATGATGTTACCCCAAAGCAAGTGTCGCAAGGGTCAGAGACAGGAGCCAACGAGGAGCACGTGCCGCAGTTGAGATGCCTACCAGAGCAGCCGTTGATGAGTCGCCAGTAGTTCTAGTTGGGGAACAGTTACTGGAGGTACCTGTTGCTACCTCGGACTCAGGAGGCCTAGGCATAGTTTTGAGTATAATTAGTACATTGACTCAGGCAGTGTTGATTCTAGTGCACCAGTTGCTTCACATATCAGGGGAGGAATTCAGACTCCCATCGTCTCTACTCCAGAGCAGCGTGATCATGTTGGTCAGGTTCCAGTTGTCATGGCAACACAACATGCAGTTTCAGTTCACCCGTGGTTAGGGTAGCAGCAGCGGAGGAAGAATACCTTGGACTTGAGAGGTACTGGAAGTACCACCCTCCTATCTTTCAGTGGATGGGCGTCAGATAATGCCCAGGGTTTCCTGGAGGAGTGTCACTATATTCTTCGTACTTCGGGTATTGTGGAGACGAGCAGGATTGCTTTTGTCACGTCTCAGGTTCAGAGTAGTGGGTTGATCAGTGGTGGCGGCATATGAGTTGGCGTAACCGGTCCGAGTTAACTTCACTAGCGTGGGTTCAGTTTTCAGAGATGTTTTGAGGGAGGTTTCACCTCAGTTCCTTCGGGATGTACGGCGCATGGAGTTTGAGCAGTTGTTTCAGGGCGCTATGTCACTATTGGAGTATGTCGTTAGATTCGGTGAGTTGTCCAGATATACACCTCGTTTGGTTGCTTCAGTTAGGATATGAGTCCGTAGAGTTTTTGAGAGATTCAGGCATGATATTCGGTTCAGCGGGACTCGAGAGTTACAGTAGGATGCTTCATTTCAGCAGGTAGTGTGGATCGCTCGTCGGTTAGAGAGCACGTGGGACCGGGAGCGAGAGGACAGGCGAGATCAGGGAGAGAGTTTAGGGAGGCAATGAGACCTCGTAGATCGGAGGAATCTACTGGTCCGTATTATGGAGGCAAGGTACGACACGGTAGAAGTTTTGTGGGTCAACCAGTTCAGTTTGCATTACCAGCTTCGCATGGGATTTCAGGTACTCATGGGTCCCAGAGGATTCGTATTATGTGTTTTTCCACAGCCATGTCGGCAGCGAGATCGTTTTCAGTATGGAGATGTTAGCCACAGGGTGAGAGATTGTCCCAGGATTCAGGTAGGTATGTGGTAGTAGGGTATTCAGGTGAGTAGAGGGCGCCTAAGAGGGGGAGACCCGACCCATTGTTGTGTTTCATATAGTAAAATAGAGGCCGTTGTGTCAGATATCGTCACCCAGATATGTTTTGATGTGTTTCAATGGGGCACCAATTGTATTTCATTATATTTCTGCTGGTCGGGACGAGTTCCCTTGTTTGTTGTTTCATTTATGAGTGAGTTCCATGTTTTGCACTCCATTTTGCGTTTTCTCCTGTTGGGAGATTCTATGAGTAGTAGCCCGTGTCTATCGTTGTTTATTTCATTCTTGATAGTGGTGAAACTGGAAGTGAGTCCTTGTTGTTCTTCGTGGTAAGCTTTATGTGATTTTCCTGAGTATTTTGTTTACGAGTTGTGATTTGATACTCCATCGAGATGTGAGATCAGCTAGCGTTATGATTTTATCAGCTAAGATGAATTAGTGGAGGACTTTCAATTGGTATGATATATTTTCGATATGTGATTCAGAGTTGAGGGCGAGGTCCTCGTGATATTTGTGATTCGATATATTTAGACCGGGCTGAGTACTGCGATGGAAATTTTTATCAGGATGGAATTCTTGTGGTTTGTTCATATTCTTTGCTTCTTCCTTGTTATATTGTTTTTGGCAGGTCATTATTGATAGAGAGTTGTGCCTATAGGCTTGTTTGATAGTTCCTTTATATGTTTCTATTTTCATAATCAGTCATTTCGTTACGTGTTTCTTTAGTTTAGTTTGCGGGATGTGTGCCCGGTAGTGGTAGTGGTGGCTCGGTGTTTCGGGTGCCTAATAATGAAGTCTTCGTGTTTATTGCATCATTATCAGTATTATGGGGTTTGGAACAGAGTTCTTTCAGATGTGGGGCTAATTGCCAATGTCGAGTTGATTTCGAGCAGCTATTGTGATCAAAAGTGTTATATGAGCCTATGTGTGATGTACTATGTTGTGTGGTCGTGCTTTGTGGGTGTAGTCATGAGTTGATGCGGCTGATTGAGGCTAATGCCGGATATGGATTTAGAATCGGGTTTTTTGTAAATGAGTAGAGGGTGAGAATTAGAGGTATGAGGCTTATCGGTGGTGATGTGAAAGCTATATTGCGGGTGTGATTGTTTCATCGGGCTTATGTGGGTTAGGGTAACGTGGGATCACCCGCGGCTATGTGTTGGAAGTATACCATCGGTGATTGGATGAGTTCAAGGTGAATCTTGGCACGTTCGAGGACGACCGTTTGTTTAAGAGGGGGAGATTGTGATGACCCAAAAGTTTATCCCGTATATTTCTAGCTAATTATGTGTTCCGAGTTTGTGAAAATCTCCTTCTATCTCACCTCGATTCGCGTGAACAGCCCGGGCGTGTAGCCAGGAAGCTTTTATGTGAAAAACTGATAAAAATGATAATTTTGTATTAGAAATTTTAATAAAGTTGACTTCGGTCAACATTTTTGGTAAATAGACCCGGACCCGTAATTTGACGGTCCCGGAGGGTCCGTAGGAAAATATGGGACTTGGGCGTATGCCCGGAATCGAATTCCGAGGTCCCAAGTCCAAGAAATGAATTTTTTATAAGAAATCATTTTCTGAAAAATATAAGAGATTTTGAAAATGAAATTCTACATGAAAGCTGTGGTATCGGGCCCGTATCTTGGTTCTGGAGAGCGATACAGGTTCGATATAATATTTGTGTCATATCTGTAAAGTTTGGCAAGAAACGGACTTCATTAGATGTTATTCGGGCCTTAATTGCAAAATTTGATGTTTAAAGAAGTTTTGAGGAATTTCATTGATTTTTGGTTTAATTCATCGTTTTAGTGTTGTTTTATGTGGTTTGAAATCTCGAGCGAGTCTGTGTTAGGTTATATGGCTTGTTTGTGTGATTAGACGGGGCCCCGGGGGCCTCAGGTGTGTTTCAGATGGGCTACGAATAATTTTCTTCCAACTTTGAACTGTTGTCTTCTGGTGTCTGAAGTCCTTCATCGCGATCGCAGTGCTTCCTTCGCGATCGCGATGTGTCTTTGATGGTCGCCCAAAATTTCCTCTTCGCGATCGCGTAAAGGCATTCGCGATCGCGTAGCTCTGCGTTCTCGTGAGCATCTTCGCGATCGCGTACTACAATCCAGACAGCCTTCCTTTTTCCTCTTCGCGTTCGCATAACTGCATTCGCGATCACAGAAGATAACGTACTCCTTATATGCGATCGCATAAGTTATTCCGCAATCACGTAGAGAATTTTAAGCCAGTAACCATTTCTTCTACGTGATCGCGATGAACAAAGCACCTGGGCAGAATATAATTTTACCAAAAATTGGAGTTTCACCATTTTTGACATATTTTGACTTCTAGAACTCGGTTTTGGGCGACTCTTTGAGGGTTTTTCACACAAATCGAATGGGTATGTGTTCTTCCACTAGAATTAATTATATTTCATGAATTAGTTCTTGTTTCCATTATTTATATTGTGTTTTGGGTTGAGGAAGTTGTGAGTTTTGAAAGAAAACTTCAAAAATGTAAAATCATGATTTGAAAGACCAAATGTTATCGGAATTAGATAAATTTAGTATGAGTGAACTCGTATATGAATTTATAAAATTTGTCTGGTTCCGAGGTGCGGGCCCGGGGGTCGAATTTACGGTCGATTTTCATAATTTTGTAAAGTTTGAAACTTTATTGTTCGGGATAGTTCCTTATATGTTTTATGTGTATTTTGCAGTTGTTTTAGTTGATTTTGAGCCGTCAGGAGGTCCTTCCACCCAAGAAGTCTATTTTTGAGTACCGGGTTGTCGTCTTTGAGGTAAGTATCTTGTCTAACCTTGTGTGGGGGAACTACCCCTTAGGATTGAGTCTTCCTTGTTGATTGTAGTCCGAGTATGCGAGGTGACGAGTGTGTACTCGGACTTATTTGCAATTAGATTGGCCTTTTAGGATTCGTAGGTTCTTATATTACCTGTGTATGATTTGTAATTGTTACATTTGAATCCTTGGTTGTTAATTTCATCCCTTCCTGTTTAAATTAGAATTACTTGTTTTTGGATTCCTTCGTTGGCTATTTGACCTTACGTGACTTAACTGAATATTCTACTTCTCTTATCATCATGCTATATTTTCTTCCTATCTTGCCTAATTAACTATAATTAGTGTCATCTAGCCTTATAGTTGACTAGTCGTAGTTGGAACATCTATTCGTTGGAGTTAAGCATGCCCTTGAGTCTTACATTGTGATTTATATGACGATTCCCTTAAGTGCCACTTAGGTCTAATTGTTAGATATTTGTGTTATTGGTATTTCCTTGATGTTGCCTATTACTGGGCCTTTGTTTGTGCAGAGTGTTATTCCGTGAAGTTAATTGTTTAGGTGAGATTAGTTATAGCTGTTTCCCTTGCCGGGCTGTTATGGTTTCTATTACTGTTTATACTGTTAATGATATTATTTGTATTGTTGACTCCCTTGCCGGGATGTGATGGTTTCTATTACTGTTTGTGATGTTAATGATATTGTTTGTATTGTTGACTCCCTTGCCGGGATGTGGTGATTTATGGGTCATATTGTTGGTTTTTCCTTGCCAAACTGTTGTTCTTGATATTGTTTGGGTGAGGAAGAGTGTAAAGCACGAAGGATGATGCCGTATATTGTGAGGATGAGAGTGTAAAAGCACGAAGGGTGATTTCATTCCATGTTATGATATTAAAGCATGAAGGATAATGCAGTGCCATGTTATGATATTAAAGCACGAAGGATAATGTCGTGTCATGTTATGATATTAAAGCACGAAGGATAATGCCGTGTCATGTTATGATATTAAATCAAGAAGGATAATGTCGTGCCGTATCTATTTATTTATTATGAGTATGAGAGTAAAGCGCGAAGGGTAATGCCGTGCACTTGTTTTGGTGAGGATGAGAGTAAAAGCACGAAGGGTGATGCCGTGCACTTGTCTTTGCATTCTCATCCGTTGTTCTAAATTTGGATATTCCTACTGATCTCTTATTGCATTTATTGGCAAGATTTGATATTCCTCCTGTACTGCATGAAAATTTCTGAGTTACGGACTAAGTTCCGGTGGATAAATCTTGAGGAGATTTTGATCAAGGGATGTTATTGAAAAGTATTATTGAAAAAAGCAATGGTCTTGAAATGATTATACTTGAATGACTTTTACATCGAAGGTATATTTGAAAAGCACTAGCCTTGTCTAAAATAATATTTGAAGTCATTTATTGGGAAAGCATCTTTTGAAAGTTTCGTATTTTGAAAAAAATATGTTTTACATAATTCTCTCTATTAAATATACTTATATCTACTTTTGGAGAAAGTATGTTTTCAAAGAAAACTCTTTCATACTTTGTAAAAGTTTTTCATATGGACTGTTGTTTAAAGATTTTTACCAGTTATGGATTTTAATGGCTAAGGCCCGACGTGAACAAACCGACGTGGAGTTGAGCTATTGGTGTTCTCTATTGTATTGTGTTTCCTTTCGATTCGGCTTGTTTTGTTGTTCCATCTCTCTGTGTATTTTTGTGCTGTTTTGTGATTGATTTCTGTAATTTTCTTCCACTTTATATTGTCATTGTTGTAAATTATTCTGTAAAGTCTTAGATAGATGTAACGTACGGTCATTTCTATATTCATGTTATTTATTTTGTAGACCAGTGGTGTCTTGACTAGTCCTCGTCACTACTCCCCCGAGGTTAGTCTTGATACTTACTGGACACCGCTGTGGTGTGCTCATACTACACTTCTGCATATTTTTGTGTGCAGATCCAGGTATATATTGTAGTAGCTGTGTGGATGATTGCCGAGGAGACTCAAGGTAACCTGCTGCTGCGTTCGCAGGCTTCGGAGTCACCTTCTTTGTATTTATTATTCATACACTGTTGTATTTAGTTCCAAACAGTTGTACTTAGAAGTTGTAGAAGATTCGTAGAGCTTATGACTTGTATTATCGGTTTTTGGGAAAGTTTGTACATTCTGTTGAGATTCTATATCAAGACTGTTAGTTTTCCTTTTATTATTGTTGTTATTCAGTAACTGCTAGGCTTACCTAGTCCCTAAGACTAGGTGCCATCACGATACCCAACGGAGGAAAATTGGGTTGTGACACTTTATATTCTCCATTATTTTGAATTAGGTACCGAGCTTGCAAGAAGTCAATTTTAAGCTATCAACTCTATATATTTAGTTTTGAATGAAATGATTATGAAAATGGATCAATCAATACTTCAGAAGGTCAATTGTGTTCTTTTTTAAAATTGCTTAGTCATCCAAACAGTTGTCTTTTGATAAGTCCATGTATCACTTTTGGTAACCAAAGATGAGAAATTGAAGTATTTCTAAAAATGAAAGATACAGAGGTATTGTCATACAAATTTAATATTTTGGTTGTTCATGAGGAAGATTGTAAATTTATTTATCACTCAGTCTTTACAATGTCTTATTTTTTTTTTTTTGTATTAGATCATAATTGGTGAGTAAAATAAAGATCCATAAAATAGCATTCTCCTATAAATTTTCTCTAATCCTCTCCTTTTATAGTGAGACATGATTTTGCTATGTTCAAAATGCTTTACTGAGTTACTTTGTTAATGGCCTATATATATATATATATATATATATATATATATATATGCACAATAGGTGGGGGTGGGGGAGGATAGGATGATGTATTTTATTTCTAGAGCTTATAGAAGCTTATTTTATGGTTGAAGTTGATCACTTGATCTTTTAACGAGGTTGCTAAATTGTATGTCTTTTAGATAGTGCAGAACTATGATTAATCATGTATTTATGAATTATGTTAATTTGGTCATGTGTTCAGGCATGTTTTAAGACCATTCTTTCCACAAAGTTGTAATATGTAATTTTGGAATATAAAAACTATTTTCAATAAATATCATTTATAATATCGCTTTAAGTTTTAAGTTTATTGAGCATGCTTATCAATTGAAAAATGGCTCAAAAACAAAAAAATTCTGATGGAGCAATACTCCTAGATTTTACTTATTAACTTGTTTACCTCAATGTAAGAAATAAGGTAACAGTTCATGTTATTGACACATATAAGGATAGTAGAAAAATATTTATGTGATTTCTCCCTCGGATTTTGGAATTTTTTATGAACTACATTATATATTGAAATAAAAGAGAAAAATAATTTAATTGATTATGACATATATTACATAGATAAATGTTATTAAAGATATTACTAGATTTTATAAAAAATAACAAAATAACTTATGTGTTTTATACTTTGGGCAAATTCAATATCACCGATTAGTCTCTCGGCGCAGGATAGTGTGTTCTTGCTATTGTGCACCAAACCCACCAGAAAATGCCGCGAGGCAGGCCTCGACGACATGCAATCAATGTAGATCTGAGAGAAGTAGCAACGAAGGAAGGAGATACTGGACAAGCAGAGAAATCATTGGAAAAAGCTCAGAAAACAAATGAAACAGTAACGGAGAAATCAATGGAACAGTGGCCAGCCTTAACTAATGGAGCTAAAACTCGAGTACCGACTGTGGGAGATTCAATTTCAGCTTAATTGGAACCAAACAAGGATACTATTGGGGTAATTGAGGTAGGGAACGGAAATGAAGCTAGGAAAGAGATGAGAGATGATGAAGCTCAAAGGAAACAGGAGATACCTACTGCGATGAAGTGGAAAAACCTATTTGCAGAGAATAAAATGGCAAATCGAGGTATGAATTTGCAGTTTATCACACCTACGATTAAAAATGAAATTAAGGTAGCAAAATTAGACAAAGAGGTTGTAGAACGAGCTACAGAGAAGTGGAAAATGGTTGTGATTGTGTATGTAGTGGGGGAAACACCTACTATTGCAGCATTTGAGAGATTTATTTTGTTTCAGTCGAATTTTTCTGCAAAACCAACAATATACCTTCATAATGATGGGTATTTCGTTGTTAAGTTTGCTCCAATGGAGAATAGAGATGTTGTATTGTATTCAGGGCCATATACTATGAATAGTAAGCCTGTGGTTGTTAAAGTATGGTCTACAACGTTTGATTTTGCAAATGAGGTACTGAAAACTATACCATTATGGATCCAATTGCCAAAGTTGCCATTGAATTGTTGGGAAGATGACTCGTTGAGTATAATTGGAAGTACCCTGGGGATACCTATATATGCAAATGCATGTACTACTAGAGTTGAGCGTATTTCGTATGCTCGAATTCTAGTGAAAATGGATGTGACTAAGCCACTACCAAAACAGATTATGGTAGAAGATCCAAATGGGAGGGAGTTTGAACAAGAGGTTTGGTATGATTAGATGCCACAGTATTGCACAAAGTGTCTTTAATTAGGACATGTTTGTCAAGAGCAGCAGAAGGAATAAATAAAGCAAAGAGGTAGAGATTAGAAACCACAAAATTCTGGAGGAAGAAGGGACATGGTAGAGAAGCAGGAAAATGAAGCTGGTGCTAAAGTTCAGATTAATGATGATAAACACAAAGGAATAGCACAGGCAAAGGATGTAGTGCCACTACAAAAACAGAAGGATGATGAAGGTTGGCAAACAGTAAAGAGTAAGTCCATAGCTAAGAATGCAAAGCATGGGGGGATAAGCATGGGGATAGTAGTGAATGGAGGCAGTACACCTGAACCCACAAACTCAATGATGATAAGTTTGGGTTTAAATAGTAAGAATAGATGGGAGGTGATGCAGGAGTATGATGTTCCATTTATTCCTATATGAAGATAATCACATGGAATGTTAGAAGGCTAAATAAAGTATATAAGCAGAAAAAAATAAAGAAGTACATTAGAGATAATACGGTAGGTTTAATGGCTATCATTGAACAAAGGGTGAAGCAACATATGGCAGAGAAAGTTATATAGAAAATAGCAAAAAATTGGAAATACAAGGAAAACTATACAACAAGTAATAAAGGAAGAATTCGGGTAGTATGAAATACATATGTTCTGGATTTTATACAACATAGTAGTACTGAGAATATGATCACTGGGAAGATTACTTTAATGGAGAACAAGGAAGATTTTGGTTTTCAACAGTGCATGGACTACATACTATTGAGCAAAGAAAGTCTATGTGGGAGGAGTTAACACAACTGCAGAGGGGGCTAAAGGGACCTTGGATTGCAATGGGGGACTATAATGCAATAAACAGTTGGGAAGATAGATTTAATGGGACTCCTGTTATGGAAGCAGAAACAAGGGATTTCAATGATTTCTTAGAAGGCACAGGAATGGCAGAATTAAGATATATTGGGAGGAAGTTTACATGGACTAACAGTCATGTACATAGTCGAATAGATAGAGCACTAGAAAATGAGGAATGGATGATGAATATGAGGCAATTGGAGGTGGTAGTGCAGGATCCTTTGTTTTCTGACCATGCATCATTATGTCTTTGTTTTGAGTAGGAACAACAGATCAATCCCAGGCCTTTCAGGTTTTTCAATACTCTAGCTGAACACAAGGAGTTTGAAGGCATAGTCAAAACAACATGGGGGATGAAAATACAAGGAGCAGCAATAGAAAGAATCTGGATGAAACTCAAAAGACTAAAGACTGGACTGAAGAAGCTACACAAAGATGAATATTGCAAGACACAGGAGAAGATTATAAGCATAAGGGAGGAGTTGCAGAGAGTACAAGAGAAAATGAGAGACCCTAACCATGCAGATATGCTGAAGAAAGATGAGAAGGATCTCAAAGAAAAGTTAGAAAAATGGAGTACAATTGAGGAGAGCATTCTGAAACAAAAGTCTAGGATCCAGTGGCTGAAGTTAGATGACTCAAATTCAACATTTTTTCATGCGAGTATAAAGAACAGGAATGCACAAAAGAGATTTACAAAGCTAGTAACCCAGGCAGGTGTTCACACTCAGAATCAGAAGGAAGTTGAACAGGAAATCATCCAGTTTTATCAGAAACTATTAGGAGCAGTTGCAGATGAGATGCCAACTATTGAACCAGAGGTGATGAAGCAAGGAAGCAGGTTGACAAGAGCCTAGCAAGTCAAACTGAGAGATCCAGTAACAAGGGAGCAGGTTATCAAAACATTACAAAGCATTGATGATTCCAAAGCTCCAGGGTGTGATGGGTATAATGCATTGTTTTTCAAGAAGACCTGGCCAATCATAGGGGATGAAGTAGTAGAAGCAGTTCAGGATTTCTTCAGAACTGCAGACATGTACAGGCCAATAAACTGTACCACAGTGACCCTAGTTCCTAAAGTGCAGAATCCATCAAGAGTCTCAGAGTTTAGACCTATTTCATGTTGCACTACTATCTATAAAATCATATCAAAGATCATAACAAATAGGCTACAAGGAGTTATGGATTATTTGGTTGATGATAGCCAATCAGCTATTGTCTCTGGGAGGATAATTTCAGACAACATTATACTGAGCCATGAGATAGTGAAAGGATATAGCAGGAAGAATATTACTCCACGATGTTGTTTGAAGATTGATATGAGGAAGGCATACGATTATGTAGAATGGTGTTTTTTAGAGCAGATTTTGGATCAACTGTGTTTCCCAGAAATGTTTATCACTTGGATCATAAAGTATGTAACAACAGTCTCATATTCTATACTCATCAATGGGAATCCTATGAAACCTTTTCCAGCAAAGAAGGGACTAAGACAAGGGGATCCCATGTCCCCTTTCTTGCTTGTTCTAGTCATGGAATACTTAACAAGGGTGATGCAAAGATTGAAGGAGAACAAGCTGTTTAAGTTTCATCCAAAGTGTGCAAAGCTGAGCATAGTACAACTAAGTTTTGCAGATGACTTTCTATTATTTTGTAAAGGGAATATGGAGTCAGTGAAGGAAATGTATGCTTGTTTTAAAAGATTTTCAAAGGTATCTGGGCTGGAAGAAAATGTGGATAAAAGCAGTGTCTATTTTGGAGGGGTGCATCAGAATGTTCAAAATGAAATATTAGATCATCTAGGTTTCATTAAAGGTGAACTGCCTATAAGATACCCAGAGGTCCCTCTCAGCATAAAAAGACTATCAGTTGCTCAATGTAAACCACTCATTGATAAGATCATTGATAGAATTACTAGCTGGACTTCCAAGTTCCTGTCTTATGCGGGGAGAGTACAACTCATCAAGAGTGTTCTATTCTCAATAAAAACTTTTTGGTCTCAGATTTTCTCTACCAAAAAAGTTGATATAAATGATTGAGAGTGTATGTAAGAGGTTCCTATGGACAGGGGGTGTTGATGTCTCACATAGGGCACTCATTTCTTGGGACATAATTTGTATGCCTAAAGTAGCAGGAGGGATGAATATTATGGACATTCAACTGTGGAATAGAGAAGTTGTATGAAAACTACTGTGGAATATATGCAGCAAGAAAGATAAATTGTGGGTGAAACAGATACATTGCTACTATGGAAAGAGAGCTAGTCTGTGGAAAAGTAAACCAATGCAAGCATCGTAGATTGTACAGAAGATTCTTAAGGCTGCAGACTATTTGGAGGAAGCAGGAATAAAAGAAGAGGAGCTCAAGCAGATCGACAAGTTCATCATACACAAGATTTACAGAAAGTTTCAGGGTGAGTATAAAAATGCTCGTGGAGAAGGCTAACATGCAACAACTATGCAGCTCCTAGATGGCAGTTCATTCTACACTTGAATCTACATGGTAGGCTACTGACGAGAGATAGGGTGGCAAAGTGAATTTTAGTCGATGATATTTCATGTCCTATGTGTAAGAGAGAGCCAGAAAATGCAGAGCATCTGTTTTTTGAATGTGGAATAACAACACAAGTCTGGAATAGTGTATTAGAATGACAAGGGATTAAAAGGAGAGCTAAAGGGTGGTCTGAAGAAATGAGATGGGCAGAAAGGAATGTGAAAGGAAAATCTGCAAGCTCACACATGTATAGAATTTGTTTGGCTGCATGTGTTTATCATATTTCGCACGAAAGGAATCTGAGAATTTTTCAAAAGAAAACCAGACAGAAGGAAGCAATTTTACGAGTAATAGCACAGGAAATCCATTGTTGTGGAAGTAAATACAAAAAGTTAGAGAGGAAATTACAAGAGATGAAGGAATATCCTAGACTTTAGTGTTATTTATTTTGTTTCTTCTTCGTCTGTAATTAGAAAGGTAGTAGAGTATAGGACTTGGGGCATGATATCCAAGTGCCTAGAGGAATGAATTGTAAAGATGATACTTGGTTTGTGAAATAAAAATTTGCTTACCAAAAAAAAAAAATTAGTTGTAAATATGGTATTATCTCTATTATAGGTAAAATTAGATGTGAAAAACTAATTTAAATATCAAATTAGATGAAAAAATATACAAATCGGGGGTTGGAGATAATAAGAGGACATTTCTTATATATAAAGCCAAGTGACAAACCAATAGAAGTCATATATTAGGATTGTAATAATAAAAACTAATCGACAATGTGATAAAAATAAGAAATAAAAATATTATTGTGATTCGCTTCTTTTAATTTTCTATTAGGCATATTATATTGAAAATTAAAATAGAAGTTGAATTTTTATTTTTAAAAGCAATGTGATCTAATATGTTCAAATAACATAGATCACAATTTGAGTTACTATTCTTTAATACGATCCGCGCATTGCGCGTGTTCTAATACTAATTTGAAATTAATGGAATCATTTTGACATCCAGTGCAGAGAAATAAGGAAACTAAATCTAATGGAGCAAAACAGAAAAGATCAGTTACCAAAAAAAAGAAAGAAAAAACAGAAAAGATCAGCATCTTTAATTATTATTTACCTGTGTTTTACAAATTTCAATATTATAAAAAGCTTAAACCATAATCATCGAGATTAGCCAACTAAAGCAAAGTAACCAGCCATCAACAGAGAGGTATGAAATTAACTTCTTCTTTGTTTCTTTGTTTCTTTTCTTCTTTTTGTTTTAATTGTTGTTTTTTAAGATACGTTCGTATATGGTCACTAAATTTATTAACTATAACAGTAAAAGTTAAATATGAATTTTCACGTCTTTGGCCCAAATAAAATGTTCTAGCCTGCATGATGAGCGGCACAAGGGTTGAGACCAAAAATAAAACAAATAAATGTTGTTTTCTCAATTCTATTTCCTTATTAGAACGTGATATATTAACACGTAAATCAAGCTTGTAAAAAGATTTTTGATTTAATAGTAATCCAATATTCTTATTTAAATTCTAGAGCAGATATTTTTGTGTGAAAATGCAGATAATGGGGAAGAATAAGCAACTAAACGTAGTTATTTTGGAGGTTACTACGGTTGGTTTATTATTCTTGTTGGTGGCTGATTCTCTTCCTCAAAATGGGTTAGTCTCTGTTTGTTTTATTTGATTTTCAATCTGTAATCCGTTATTTAATTTTCTTTTATTTTAGATTATAGCAAAAGTCTTTGATATTAAATTTAACTTGTATGCTGACTTATTAATTACTTCTTAAATTGTTCTTAAAACAGGCGAAGATTGACAATAATGCCAGATGTCAAATTGGAGATACAGCCTAATGATGTAAATTTACGTTTAGCAAACATTTTTTCTATGTTTTACAGTAACTATGTCATATTAATTCAATTGCATCAATTTTATTCACTACAACATTAAAATCACACAATTGTTTTTGCCAAATTAAAATAACTGAATTTTACCTATTATATCAGTAAAGTCATAAAACTTTACCCAAACAGTAAAGTCGCGTTGATAGGTAAGTTTTGTCGTAATAGTTATTTAATTTGATGACTTTACTGTTATAGTGGATAGAATTCAATTATTTCTTCAACACGCCGATACCCACCTGCGCGGAGTGCGGGTACAAGCCGACATATTGACTGTGTTGTTGCATGCTTTTTGGTAGAGATGTAGAGCCTCCACCTCCCACGGCTACCGCCTGCACCAAAGATGAAAAAGAAATTTAAACGTGTATTTTCATACTTTTCACAATATAATAGATTTATAGTAACAAGAGCTTTTACATTTCAGTTCGACAAATACTCCTTCCAAATGACAAAATATAATTTTATAATTTTATTATTATAGTGGACAAAGTTTAGTGATCATGCATGAATTTAACCTTATAATGAATTGTGTTTTTTAACCTTTGTACTTTATTTATTTAGGTTCTCACATTGTTTTTCATGCCCTCTTCAGGTTACAATAAGCAACGGCTTCCTCAATGTTACTTTATCGAAACCAGATGGCCTTATAACGAGCATATCATATGGTGGTATCAATAACATATTAGACACCAAACTTGTCGAAACTGATAGAGGGTAAATATATTATACATGGATTATACACAATTATATACATATTACATATAAATTATATATATATATATTATATATTTGTCGACTATTTTTAATATAAGCAGTTGAGTGGATGACTATTCCGATTAATTCATCGTTTTTTGAACATATGTTTCGAGTTTCTTTAATGAAGAAAATAATTAAATGTAATTCTAAGTTATGACGATTTCAGGTATTGGATTTCTGTTTGGAATGTTACAGGACATGGAACAGCTCGAAAACAGTATTAATCTTTATCTTCTGGTCTAAATTAATTAATTAACATTGACGAAAAAATTTACTAAAATTAAGTCCTAAAACTATGGTATTATGCAGGTTATCAGCAACAAGTTTTGAGATCATATCGAATAACGGAGACACGACAGAAATTTCATTTAAAAGAATTTGGAATTCTTCTCAAACTGATGAACCTCCCCTAGACTTTGACAGAAGGTGGTGTGTTTTGCACTATATTATCATATCGTAACATGTAACCTATCTTATTTTTCAGGTTGCTATTTCATATATATGGACAATTTTGTAGTTAATTGTTTAGACAACTAACGCGAATATTCTTTTATATTATCGGTGTATAGACGTTAGCTAATATTTCAAAAGACCAATTTTTCAGGTTTGTAATGGGACGCGACACGCCAGGATTTTATACTTATGCTATGGTTGAACGTTCAAAAGAATATCCCCCGACGATTATCCAACAACTAAATATTGTGTTCAAGCTTCAAGAAATGTATTTTATCTTAATTTTCTCATTATTAACGAAAAACACATTTTTAAATCTATTCCCAATTCCAAAAGTTGGATATATATATATATATATATATATATATTGAAAATTTATATTTATGAATAGGTTTCATTACATGGCTGTCTCGGATGAGAGGCAACGTGTCATGCCAACACAAGAGGATCGAGAAAAAGGCAAGGTGCTTGACTTTAAAGAAGCTGTTCTACTAACAAATCCAGCCAATCCAGATCTAAAAGGAGAGGTATAATCCTGTCATTGGCATGTTTTTGTGTGTGTTGGAAAATTAATATTTTTTTCTTTTTATTTTCACTCGATATACGGTATTTGCATTGAATTTTTACTAAATTCGAATTCCTACCGAAAAGTCGTCCCACAAATGATAAAGTACTTCATATCAGGGTTCAATTCGAGACCTCTAATTAAAAAGTTAAAGGTTAACATCATAGTTTGGGCCACGTATGTAGATGGGGCAAGAAGGGGCATAGGGAGGTTGGAAGACAAAGCAATAACAGCAGTCCATGAACCGCTGGCGGCTGAATTGGACAAAGGTTCGTTGTGAAACTTGCCTAAGACAAATCCTACATCAGAATAGGAGGAAAAAATCAGGGACTATGTATATAAGAGCGAGTTCAGAATTTAATTGTACTCGCGCATTCTAGACCGAAAGCCAAGGGGACAAAACAGTGAGATCCAAAAGCCTTAAGGTAGCTAGAGGGATCAGATCAAAGCAAACAATAACAGTTAGACATTGTCATGGAAAAAGCTCAAATCGTTTCAATGCTCGTTACCTAAAGAGGGTGGTATAGCTACAAAACTATAAAATTAGAAAGTAAATGTTGAAGCTAATTATAAGATAATTCGAGAGGATTAATCACTTCGTAATCCAAGGATAGTGAAAGCATTATTTATATATTCAAGTTGGTGATTTTACCACAAACTCATGTAATTTATTGAGTTCGAAATATATTATGTGCAGGTGGATGACAAGTACTTCTACGCAAATGACAACATAAACGATAGAGTTCACGGTTGGGTATGTAGTAATCCTCCAGTAGGATTTTGGATGATTAATCCAAGCAATGAATTTCGTACTGGAGGTCCTTTTAAACAAGACCTTACTTCACATGTTGGTCCAACTGTACTTAGTGTAAGTCATCAATTAATTACTCAATTAAATTTTGTAATTAATTAATGTGTCACATGTTGCTAAATTTCTTTTATTTCTAACTGTAGAAATCTTTAAAAAATTATATATTTTATTATTCAAAATTGCAGGTATTTTTTAGTACACATTATGCAGGAGAAGATTTAGCAATTAAATTTCAACATGGAGAGGTATGGAAAAAAGTCGTTGGCCCTGTGTTTGTGTATCTTAACTCTGATGCTTCAGCTAAGGAAAATCCTTCCGTATTGTGGACTGACGCGAAGAAAAGAGTATGTATTAATGAGCTCGTATTAGTTTTCTAACACTTCCTCTGTTTCAATTTATGCGTCAAATATATATATATTGAAATATTCTGACTCGAACCTTGCCGCGTGAAATAAAACAGAGGGAGTACAAATTTTGGCAGTTTTTAAAAAGTGAATTTAATAAATTATTTTAGTGACGAATAATCAAATTCACAGATGAATCAAGAAGTTGCGAGTTGGCCTTATGAATTTCCACTTTCACAAGACTACATCAAATCTAACCAAAGAGGAACAGTTACAGGCCAACTCTTTGTTAATGATTGGTATTTTCCTATTCTTTCTCTACTATTTGCAACATATTATATATGTATATGTATCACAATATAAAGAAAGTATTTTTAAGAGTTTAAGTTATATATATCGTTATTGTAAGAAATTCTTATACCGTCAAGTTACTTTTACCTGTTTTAACAGGTAATTTATTTTATTGACTGACTGACTAATATTATATCTTTTTTTTTTGAAAGGTTTATCAATAAAAGAGATGTACCTGCATCTAATGCATATATAGGGTTAGCGCCACCTGGAGAAGTTGGATCATGGCAAATAGAAAATAAAGTAAAGTGTAAAATGATTTATACCTTTTTTTATTTGTGGAAAGATTTTCAAAACTTTAATTTCTTAAGTCTTTACACTTGTGTTTTTCCCCCTGAATTTCTTTTAATAAAAATTCATTTTATTTTTGTATTTTGTTTTAAATTTTCAGGGTTACCAGTTTTGGACTAAAACAGACAGTAATGGAAACTTCATCATAAAAAATGTTATATCTGGTATATATAACTTGTATGCAACAGTCCCAGGATTTATTGGGGATTACAAATATACTCAAAATGTTAAAGTTACTCCAGGTAATTACTTTCTTACTTACTCACTTATTTGTTAAAGTTACAAATTTTATACTCTGTGTCTAGTCAAATATCGCTATATAAATTAAGACGGGATATCTAATTTGGTATTTCATTTGTACCAAAATACAGGTTCTAGTATTAAATTAGGGAGTTTGGTGTATAAACCTCCAAGAAATGGAGCCACAATATGGGAAATTGGAGTGCCAGATCGCACAGCTGCTGAATTCTTTATTCCAAATCCACCTCCACAATATAAAGTTCATAAATATCAAAATAACTCTGAATCAATGTAAGTTCCACAAATTTGCTTACTATAACAGTAAAATCAAAATGGATAGATTTTTATCGTTATAGTGGATAAAACTTAGTGATTTTGCTATTATAGTGCAAAATTTTGTGACTTTACTATGACAAAAAATAATTCTTTGACTTACTATTATAGTGGATAAAGTTTAGTGATTTTACTGCGGTAATAGGTAAAGTTCAGTTAGTGTTTTAATGACTATACTTGAAATTAACTCTTACCTATTTCTTTTTACGAACTTCTCAATGTTCTCATGCTTCACTCGGTAGGATTTGATAATTTTGGAAAACGTCATTACAATTAAAGAAATTTTACGAATGAACAAAGTTTACTGTATTTCATAACTGAAAAGGCTACAATTCACACCCCCCTCTTGATATAGATATTTTTTTTTCCATAGAAAATATATTCTTCTCCTATTATATATTAAAAATATTTCTTTTTTGATCTTGAAAAATAATCTCTTTCCTTTCCATATAATGTAGATTGTATTATATCCATAATATATTTTTTTTCCATAAAAAATATATTCTTTCTTGGTCTTGTAGTATCTTTTCCATGTAGTATTTTTCTTCCGTAAAATAATAGATCTTCTCCATGATTCTAGCAACTTTCCTTTCAAGATGTTGAAAAACTTTTCATCCATAATTTTCGTAGATTCTTCTTATGATATTGCAGTAAGTCATTCAATATTTGAAATTCACTTTCAAATATTATTTCTTCTATGACGCTTGGAGATTAAATCTCTGAAAATTATCTTCCTTGATAAATTCTTCACATGATATTCTTTTTCTCATATTTGTTTCGATCTTTACTAGCATTTTCTTTCTTGAATAAATAAATCCGTACAAAAATAAGATTACCACAAGTAAATGTTCTTTGATTAATAATTGTGTTAGTTTTTATTATCATCAAAATTGATACGTGAAACCTTGCAGCAAACAATAACTACAATATGTGCATGTTATTTAATTTTTCTAAATCCAGCGTTATGGTTCAAACTGTAATTATCCCATTTTGGTTTTGTAGATTTAAGCAATATGGTCTATGGGAACAATACAGTGTTTTATATCCCAAACAAGATCTCGTCTACAATGTTGCGACTGGCAAGTATTCAAGAGATTGGTTTTTCGCTCATGTCACAAGGTATGTTCTTACAGCTTTTCATATAAATGTATATGGTCTCGGGGTGTCAAATGGATGGGTTGAGATAATTTTGAGCGGGTCAAAATAATCCGAGTTAATAAACGAGCGGGGCAATAATTAGTTCAAAAGTTACTTAGGATGAGATTGATTAGGTCAATGTGGGCTAAAATTTGGGTCATAACCCAACTCGCCAACTTTTACCAAGCTTTTATTAATGTATATTGTTTTCTTATAAATTATTTAATTATTAAATAAGATTTTTTTCTTTTGTTATGGTCATATATAACATATCGAATAAAAAAATTATTTTAAAGATATTTTAGCAAAGTTACTCATAAATCAATTTGGGCTAAAAATCAGCTCAACTTTAAATAGGGTGATATGAGTTGGGTTAAGATGTGCTGAGTTCAATAATTGGACGGGTCAATGACCGACCCAACCTTGAGTGGGTTGAGCGGGTTAAATAGGTTTGAGCTCAAATTGCCACCCTTAATATATATATATATATATATATATATATATATATNTAATATATATATATATATATATATTAAGGGCAGATGTAGACATAGTTAAGCACTTGCAAATTTATTTGAACCCATAACTTTGGTTAGACCTTATATATGTAATAAAATTTAATAAATAAGAACAAATAGAAAAGCTCGACCCAGTAAACCAAATGAGATAGGGTAGAATTCCGAACTCGAGCCCAATGTTCAAATATGTTGAATGAATTCTTTTGCAGGAAGGTAGGAAACAACAAATATGAAGCTACAACATGGAGTATTATATTTAACCTTGGAAATGTTAACAAGGCCTCAAATTACACTCTCCAATTAGCTCTTGCAGCAGCTCATGAATCTGAACTCCATGTAATTAATCTCACCCTTATTAATTAATTACTTGACTTATTATTTCAACAAAACACACACACACATATATAAATTTCATTCTTCCTTTTTTTTTTTGGGTCACAATATTTGAACTGACATTCTTGTTATTCGATCGATAAATAACTTACATGAAATTTCTTGTTTTTTCTTTTTTCTTTTATTTTTTTTTGTCAAGGTTCGTATCAATGATGTAAAAGCGCGAGAACCCCATTTTACAACAGGATTTATAGGGGGAAGTAATGCAATTGCAAGACATGGTATACATGGATTATATTGGCTTTACAGCATTGGAATACAAGGGAATTTGCTTGTCAAAGGAGCAAACACAATTTTTCTTACACAAACAGTAGCTCTCACTCCCTATCAAGGAGTCATGTATGATTATCTTCGTTTAGAAGGACCTCATTAGGGATAAAATGATCATTCTCTTCCTTCATTTTTTTCAAGTTTTGGTTATATGCTGATTTTAGAGACGAAAATTTTGTGATTGAGCTTTTTTTTATTTTTTTTTTAGTGAAATTAAATTTTATGAATTATCTATTAGGAGTTGAGTTATAAGAAACGTTGGTCTTGTACTTTTTTTGGCTCATGAGAATCCAAATTCTTGTTTAGTAGTCTGAACAATAGTAACAAACAACAATAACAACAAACCAGTAGTTTCCCATAAGTGGGGTGTGAGGAGGTAAGATGTACGCAGCCTTGCCCCTACCCCTGGAAAGACAAAGAGGTTGTTTCCGATAGACCTTCGGCTAGAGAATAATTGAAAAAGAAAAGGTAATTGCAACAAGTAGGAATAACAATAAGATGAAATAAGATCGAAATCAAGAATGCAGTCAAACTCTAGGTAGTAATAGTCATCTTTGAATAAAAGATATCATACTAACACTAATGCTAGCGAACTGAGTAAGACAAAGAGAAACGCTCGACTACCTACGAACTTTCTACCCTAATCTTTGACCTTCACACCCTCCTATCTAGGATCATGTCCTCAGTCAGCTCCAGTTGCGGATGTCCCGCCTAATAACCTCTCCCCAAGACTTATTAGGCCTACCTCTACCCATCATGCTGCCCACCGAGGCTAACTGCTTGCACCTTCTAACTAGAGTTATGTACTTCTCCTCTTAACATGCCCGAACCATTTCAACCTCGCATCCCGCATCTTGTCATCTACAGGGGCCACTCCTACCTTTTCCCGAATAAATTCATTCTTAATCTTATCCAACCGGGTATGCCCACACATCCACCTCAACATCGTCATCTCAACTACTTCTAGCTTTTAGGTATGAGAGCTCTTGACCGGCTAACACTCTACACCAACACACCGAAAGCGAGCCTCCACTTCATCCATCATGCTCCGATATGATGTGTGACTTCTTCATCAATCTCCTCGTTACCTTGTATTATAGATCCAAGATACTTGAAACTACCTCTCTTAGGGATGACTTGTGTATCAAGCCTCACCTCCATATCCCCTTCCTGGGTATTGTAGCTGAACTTGCACTCCATGTACTCCGTCTTGGTACTGCTCAACTTGAAACCTTTAGATTCTAGGGTCTGCCTCAAAACCTCCAGCTTCTCGTTAACACCACCCCGCGTCTTGTCTATTAAAAATATGTTTCATTAATTTTCCTAACTGCATGTGAAAACAATAGTGACAAATGTAATTTAATAATCTGTAATAGCAAAATGGCTACCTATTTATGATAAATATAGGAGAGATTAATGATGAGAAACAGGAACATATAGCAGAAGCAAATAGTTAGGATTACTTGCATATAGACAACACATTTTTACAAATTTTAATTGAATATAAAATCAATATTTATATCTTGAAATATGACCGTGATCGCGAAAGGAGCCTTCAAGTAAGAGCGAAACCATCCATTAGATCATTCTCCAGTTTTACAGTCTTCTGCTAAGTGACCCGAAATGCCTGGAATTTGCAAAATTTGTGTGGTCGGAGTTCTCCTAGAAAATCGTGTAGTAAAAACTATGGACTCTTTATGGAATAAGACCCACATATATAGCTACAAGTTTTAGAGTTTAAAATATTTTTCTAAACCTGTTGAGTCTTCTTTTTCCACCAAAAAATAGGATTCCATTTAATTCCTAATTATTAAGGCACAACAAGGACCACACAATTTAATTACAAGGCTTCTCATTATGGACTTAATTCGAAATATTCAAATTAATACTACCATAGTAAATTACGAACTATTCCACTAAAAATTTATAATTGTACTCCTCAATTCAATTTTGAAATTCTTCCATTAAACCTTATTTAATTCCCCATGATAAGATTTAGATACTAATCAAATAAATTAAATTATTGAAAATTTAATTCACTGATTATTTTCTTTAGACTTTTGCTTCACTTATTTCATGTGACATATACAAAATCCATCTGCAGGGTTTACACATGGAAACTTATATGCTTTCATAAAGGTGTATCATCAATCTCTAGATTGAGACATGATTTTCATCAATGAACAATAAATATTAACCCACGAAAGAATCTCACCTTTTAATAAATCAAAACAATAAGTAATATCCACAACTAATAATATTTATATCAAGACTAAGAATATACGTACATTTATTGGCTAGAGAATTTATTTTATTAAGCCAGTATAAAATACTTATCTCTACTTGGTCTGTTCTATACATACAAAAATGTACTAATACAAGAAGTCGGAATTAACCATTCATATGATCAAGATAAATTATATTTAATATTGTGTTACAATCATTCCGGTGGTTTGTCCAACTCCATCATATATTATGAACATAATCTTTAAACTTATGAGAACCAATGATTTAATCTTTCGTGTATAAGCTATACTGTATACTCTAAATCATCTACTATATAAGTAAATGACACATACGAATATATGATTTATTTAAAACTTTATTAAAATTGAGTAAACAATTATTCTATAATAAATGCTATATCCAAACTAAACCCATAGTTAATATTATGTATCTCAACAATTAAAAGCAATTTAATTCTTGAGAATAGTAACCTTTAATTCGTTGGAGTATTTGCCGACGATCCAAAAATTGAAATGGGTGTATAAAGTGGCTTAAAAATCCGCTGTAACTGGTTATTTGTTTTTCTTTGCAATATAGATCAACTAAGTAAGGAAAACTACTGGTGTGATGACCCAAGACGTTATTTTATAAAATTAGACTCCGTTTCATGCTTAATAGCTATAGAAAGACTAAAATTAAATGTCTCGATTTACGTGTACAATCCGGGCGTGAAACCGGAAAGCTTTTATGTGAAAATATGAGAAATAGTGATTTTTAGAATTTAAATTTGATAAAAGTTGACTTTGGTCAACCTTTTGAGTAAACGGACCCAGATCCGTGTGACAATCACGGGAGGTCCGCGGTAAAATATGGGACTCGGGCGTATGCCCGTAAATGGATTCCGAGGTCCCAAGCCTTAGAAATCAATTTTTGAAAGAAATTATTTTGCTGAAATTAAAGAAAAGAAATAAAGCTAACAATCATTGATATCGGGTCTATATTTTGGTTCCGGAGCCCGATACAGCTTTGTTATGATATTTAGAGGTTAACTATAATTTTGTTAAAAATGGAGTTCGTTTGACGTGATTCGGACATCCGGTTGAGAAATTATGAACTTTAAGAGTTCTTGTTGAAAATGATGAGTTTTGAGGTTTAATTCATAGATTTACATGTTATTTTCATGATTTTATCGCACGAGCAAGTCCGTATGGTATTTATAGACTTGCGTGCATGATTTGTTTAGAGCCCCGAGGGCTCAGGTGAGTTTCGGATAGGCTACGAGGTATTTTTCACTTAAAAAATAACTGCTGGTTTTTTTCAGTTCTGGTGTCCAGGTATTTTGACCTGCGCGATTGCATAGGAAAGTCCGCGATCGCATAGAGTAAAATTTGAGGCATGTTTGGTACCCTGTGCGAACGCAGCTTAGTGCTTGCAATCGCGGAGCACAGCCTGGCCAAGCTGTGCGATTGCACATCCTACAGTGCAAACGCACTGAGTAAATCAGGCATGGGGGGAGGGGAGGTCAATACCCTGTGCGATCGCACCCTTCTCCATGCGAACGCACTGCACAAATTTTCCTTACACTATTCGATCGCACCTCTTTATCCGCGATCGCACAGTTCCCCAACCCAGCTAATATAAATACCTGTTAAAGAACGGGCATAACACTTTCTTCTCCAAATTTTCGAAGTTCCATCCCTAAAAATGATATTCCTTCAGCAATCTTCATCCCAATTCATAGTTAATTAATTTCAAACCTTGTTCTTTCAATTCCTTACTATTTTGTATAACTTTTAAAGCAAAAACAAAGAATTTTCATGGTAAAAATCTAGGTTTTGGGTAGAATTAGGGAGTTTTGTAAAAATCAAATTTTTATATCAAATTAAGGTCGGATTTCAAAACTAATAGCATATTTGGGTTCGTGGGTGAATGAAAACATAATTTGGTCTGAATCCCGAATTTAGACCAAGTGGGCTCGGAGTCGGGTTTTCACTTTTTTTGAGAAGAACTTAGAAAAATTTAAATTTTTAATAAAGTTAACTCCTTTAGCATTAGTTAATGATATTGAGTTAATTTTGATTAGATTCGAGCAATTTAGAGTTGACTTCAAAGGGAAAAGCAATAATTGAGCAGTGAGTGGCCTGCGGAATTGAGGTAAGTGTTTGGTCTAACTTTGACTTGAGGGAATAGGACTCCCCACTTGTTTGATATGTGAAATGCATGGGCGTGGTGTATAGGTGTGGTGACGAGTATCTATGCACCACCCAAATTGTCTGTTAAACATGATCCTTTCCCGTTTCCCACTTATTTGATCATTGTCTTAACTGTTATATGTTCATTATTGTTTCTATGACTATTTTGCCTGGTTGAATTGTTGTTAGTTATTGTTGTGACTATTTGGAAAGAGTATTGGTTGTTTGAGTTGGTTTCCTGGTGATATAAACATGGTTGAGAGGTATGGTATTGTTTGTATGAATTAGAGGTATTTATATTTGATATTCCTGTTGGTTTTATGATTGAGAGGTTATTGATGAAGTTATGAAAATAATGCAGTTTATTAATTATAATTGTTGCGACAAAAGTATTGTGAAAGGCTTGGCCTGAATTTGTGAAATCTTAAATAAATTGATATGATATGTCTGGTGTGAGCGGGTTGCACGCCGCAACAAGGAGTGATAAGGGTGGACAGGTGGGATCGGGTTACATGCTGCAACAGAAGTAATAAGGGTGATAGGGAGGAGCAATAAGGGAGGACATGTGGGAGCGGGTTGCACGCTGCAACAAGGAGCGATAATGGAGGATATTTATATTTTTTTTACTTATTTTCAAAGGAAATAAAGATTTGAAAAGCTAAATGTTTCTTTTTACTGTTTTGTTTTTTTTTTGAAAAACAAAGATTTGAAACTTTCTATTTTATATTACTATTTTCATATTTTGACACTACTTTTATTCAAAGTTAAAGTTTGGAATTTTGAAGAGTTATTTGAGAATTGGTTATAAATGAGTTGATTTATTTTGTTGCAACAGTTATTTATTTATTTGTTTAGACTTCCTGCTGGCTTTATTATTTATTGTTGTCATCGATTATATTGTTGAAGCCCGACTTAGCCTCATCACTACTTCACCGAGGTTAGGCTCGACACTTACTCAGTACATGGGATCGGTTGTACTGATACTACACTCTATGCTCTTTTGCACATATCCAGGTGCTAGTCAGCAGTAGAGGATTTCAGGACGACCACCCGATTCATTTGGAGACACGAGGTACATCTGCCGGTGTTCGCAAATTTTGAGAGTCTTATCCTATTTTTACATACACTGTTTTATATCATTCGGAACAGTTACACTATTTCTTTCAGCCATTATTTGTAGTATTCTTTAGTAGTTCGTGAATTGTGACACCAGACTATGGGGTAGTTCTAGATTCATTTATATGATTAGTTTCGTGGCTCGGTTAATTAATTAATTATTTATTTCTCTTTATTGTTGTTGGGAATTATTCTAACTAAGTTCATTTGGAAGTTGTTTATTTTGCTTAAGTAATTAATTAAGAAAATTAGTCAATCGAATTCTAACATTGGCTTGGCTAGCAAGTGTGGCATTAGGTGCTATCACGGCCTCTAAGGTTGGGAATTTGGGTCGTGACAAGTGGAGAAAAAAGAAGATCGGCATGTATCTTGATTATTTACTATTAGAAATATTTTTGTAACAGCCCGACCCTTGTTTAACATATTGTTTAACCAAAAAATAAAATTTTTAGTCAAAGCCTATTTTTAGAAGAACTCGAGTTAATGATAACCAAGAAATTTCTTACTTCCTCAATAAATCACTTGAAAGGAAACAAAAATGGCAAAAAGATATTGAAATAATTTATTGTAAGCAAAAGAAAATAATTGTATTCCAATAGAAGTCATAACGTGTCTTTATAAGTGAAATTCTCTCCCCTTATATAGAAGTTTACAAATATAATATTCCTTACCATTTATGGTCGAATCATTATGAGCTTTAATGGCATTTATGATCCGTTATAATTGGTAATTGTTACTGTTCATGAAGATTCTGCAACGATTCTGATTCCTCTTCCTCATTAATTGGAGGTTCATGAATCTTTCCTTTTTACTGTCTTGATTCATTCCGCTCGTGCCTCTTCATCAACTATTTTAGGTTCGAACGTAGGTTCCCTTTTATCTCGTGAGTGATTGACTAGTACCTCTTGTAACTCGTACACCTTTTAATCGTAATATTCCAGTTGTCATTTCCTCATTGTTCCACGTACCATGCTCTGTCATCCAAATGTAATTCCACGTGTATCATTTATTTACCATCAATACAGATAGTCCCCCAGTTGCCGAATATCCTACAATTGAATATTTGGGAAGTGGTATGTATTTATGGAAGGAATTCTTTGCCGCCGTTTCCCAAGAATCATTGCGTTTTCTTTAGAACCAACGCGTCGTATGCCACTTCCATTTAATGCATGTGCCACGTGGCTTTCGACGATTGGATCTATGGTTCCTCAGTGCTTTTTAGGGCTTTTCTGCGGCTGCGTTAGTCATGAAGTGATTGTTTCATTATGATGTTTCATCATGACTTACTTTATACAATGGTTACTTCTTCTTATAAATACCTCATGTGCGTTCAGTTTCACGAAACCTTCATCCTACAGTGTTCTTCTTCTTTACACGTCCTTATTTTTCAGCACTTATTGCTCTGTTAATTCCTTATGCAACCATGTCATCATCTAATCCCAATCCTCGCAAAATATTAATTGTTGATGAAATTCCTCCTGCATCTGCTCCTGTTAGGAGTAGAAGAGGTGGTAGACTGTGAAGTTTAGGATCTTTGTCCATTCGTGGTTCTTCTTCTCAAACCAACATGCCACTCCTTCTTCTTCTATACCTAAGACTTCGTTAACCCCTAGATCTTCTGCTAGAAATAAGGAATCAAGTGAACCTATGCGTGAACCAACGATTGATGAAATCGTTCCACAAGAATTTTCTTTCTCATATGATCGTGAAACGATTAGAAATCAAGTTTCTTCTTTGGCCTCTCATGATCGTGCCGATCTTTTGTCACGACCCAAAAATCCATCTGAAGGAGTCGTGATGACGCCTAGTCTCTAAACTAGGTAAGCCTAACATTAACAGAAATAACATTGATATTCACTAACTTCAAATTAGGTAACTCTGAATAACCACAATTCCCAAAACCGGTAGTACAAGTCATAAGCCTTTCTATGAGTGGTTGTACAAAATTAATACATCACTGTTCCAAAAAAAAAAAGGAAACAATGGAAATAAGTACAATAGAAGGTGACTCCGAGACCTGCGATCGCAGTAGCAGGTTTACCATGAGTCTCCATAGCAACGATCCGCACACCTACTAACAATCAAATACCTGGATCTGTACAAAAATATACAGAAGTGTAGTATGAGCACACCACAGTAGTGCCCAGTAAGTATCGAGACTAACCTCGGTGGAGTAGTGACGAGGAATAGTCAGGACACCTACTGGTTAAATAAATTAAACAGAATATAATAATAACAATAAACTATCAAGATAAAGATAGCAAAGAAATGTCAATAGCAGGGGGAAATCAAACTACAAATAGTAGAGACAATAAAGGGAAACACGGATGGTAACGAAAGATAGCCAAGTAAATTAACATCAACATAGCTGGGGAACACACAAGTAAAAATATACTCAAATAAAGAAGGCAATGTTAACTCAATCAATCACATCATTTCTAATACACAATCCCGACCATCTCAATCCTCGATACCTCATATCAAAAATCTCAATTTCCAAACCTTTAGCACACATAGCACCTTGTGCCCACATATTTCCATCTCACTATTCACAACAAAATCCACGTACTACCCAGTACATAATGTCCGTAACCAATGCAATTAAAATATTCAAGGAGTCTCATTTATATACGTATATACCATGAAGTAAATTACAGTCTCTAAACTAATTAGGAAATCAACGAGGAAAAGATGAAGTTATTTTCAGAACATTTGAATGAAGAAAATACCCCTTTCAAATAAAATACAATATCGGGAAAATTGTTGCCTTTAATATAAGATTTACTAAATTAAAACTTACTAGAAACTCTTTTTAAGTAAGATTCAATCTCATCGGGTTGAGGAAATTTAAGTGAAAAACTAATTGAAATAAAGTATAAAAATTATTATATATATATATATATATATATATATATGGCGAGTTCAAATTTAAAAGGGGTCATAGAAAGTAGCGTAATACTAATTCCTTTATTTTAAATCACTATAGTACTAACAACTTAGCAGGACAGGAGAAAATGATTCAACGTAGTAAATTTACTTTGAGAATTAATTCACCAGAGTAATAGTTTCAGGAAACGAATTGAAGGGAACAACGACAAGTCAATAACTCAAAGTCAGTAACCCGGTCCTCAAAACTCAGTGGAACTCGAAATACAAATCATCAAGGTCTGGGACAATGAATTGGGGTCTTATCAGTATCATCTATAACCAATCCTTAAATGAAATGCAAAAATACTGGAATAACCTACACAGTCAGAAGAGAATACATGAACACATATATTGATGCGGCGCGCATCCCGATCCCACCAGTCCTCCCTTATTCCTCCTTAACAATTGTAATAAAAGTAAGTAATATATATATGTTGCGGTGTGCAACCTGATCCCACCAATCCTCCCTTATTCCTCCTCAACAATTATAATAAAAGTAAATAATACATATATATAATTGGTAACAACATGAGCATTCACCCTTATTACTCCTTGTTGCGGCGTGCAACCCGATCCCACCATTCCACTCTGATTGCTCCTCAATATATCACCCTTATTCCTCCTGTTGCGGCGTACAATCCGATCCCACCTATCCACCCTTATTACTCCTTGTTGCGGCGTGCAACCCGATCCCACCAGACAATCACATTTCACCCTTATTCCTAATCAACAAATCACCCTTATTCCTCATGTTGCGGCGCGCAACCCGATCCCACCGTACATAGTTTAAATTAACAACAACAAAGAAACAACTCAATTACAAGAATTCTATCACCAAGAGTATGAGTACACGACAATAGGAGAATCATGAAAAAATCAAAGGAATACAACAACCTTCACAAGGACAACGAGGCAGGTAAGACACGTGATAACTTCACCGGCAACCACAACAATTGAACATGTAGCATATTTGCACAGAGTCATAGAGGAAATCATAATTAAGAAGTATCAAAATATTAAGGAAGGCAATCACTTCAATTAAGGTAAATAAGGGCCAAATAACAAGTAAGCGTTAGAGAAAATCTAACAACATGTATAGAGCATGTAGATGTAAAACTAGCAAATATGAAACCCAATTATATCAGAAAACTTCCCTATTAATGAACATAAGGACCTAAGAACCCTAAAGGCAAATTTTCTACAAATAAGACCAGGCATGCACTCGTCACCTCGCATGCACGGGCTACAATTAACACAGAGGACTCAAATCCTAAGGGGAAGTCCCCACACAAGGTTAGGCAAGATACTTACCTCAATAACATAAAATCCTACTCCGAGATGCCCTCATCTCTGGACTCGGTCTCCAAAATCTCCGAATCTAAACATAATCATATTAATACCATCAACATAGGCTAATGAATCGAATTTCACAATAAAAATTACAAGCTATGCCAAAAATTCAAAATCGGCCAAAACCTGGTCCCCAGGACTATGTCTCTAAACCAGTCAAAAATGACAGAATTAGAAATCGTTATCTCTTGATTCTAACGATATAAAATTCGTCAAAATCGGACTCCGTTTGGTACCTCAAATCCTCACCTCAAACTCTCCAAAACTCAAACCCGAACTCCCCCAATTTCACTTTGAAATCATCAATCAAATCCCAATAATCAAGATGGATTCATGAAATATAACTAAAACCGAGTAGAGAACACTTAACCCAATCCATATGGTGAAAATAGCCTCCAAAATCGCCGAAATCCGAGCTCCCCAACTCAAAATATGACCGAATTAACAAACCCTTATTTTATATATTTTTCTGTCAGCTATTCTGCCTCGTTTCTCGTGATAAATGATCTCAAAACTCGCTTTTTATGCCTCCAATGGATTTCTTATAAAATTATAGTCAAGTTAGGCTCTTGAATCACTCAATTTGACCTTATAATGAAGGATATATGTTGGTTTCAATATTTGCAAATAGTGCAGATTTTTAAATAAATTAATCTGAAAAATCTGGCAACGTAATTCTTAGTAAAATGACCATAAAATTCTTATACGATGTCCAAATTCGATGATTCTTTTTGCTACGGGTCCGTAATTACGATAAAAATCTAATGTTTCAATCAAAAAAGAAATCGGAGCTCATTATTTTAATATGATATCATTTTTTCTTTTAAAAAACGACGTCGAATCATACAAATCAACTCAGAATGAACTCAAATTTTTCACACAAGTCCTAATACATCATATAGAGCTACTTGTTCTCCCAAACTATCGAGTGAAGTGCAAATTTTCAAAACAACCGGTCGAGTCGTTACATCTTTATCCTACCTAGATTACTATTGGTTTGATCTCTCTTGTTCGATGAGAATGTTATTGGAAGTCTGATTTCCCAGTGTTAATTCTTAGTTCTAACCAAAGAATAACTTCATATCAGATTGGCTATTCTTTCGTTTACACATATCCTTTCACTTTAGGTTTTAAACCACCCATTAACCCAACAATTATTGAATTTTGTCACTTCTTTAATGTTTGCTTAGGACAGATTGGTCCCATTATATGGAGGGTCGTTGCATGTCTTCGGTATTTATCCATATTGGATTCCTTTCCTTTCACTTTTCACCACTTGCTTCATCTTTACTCTCCTAAATTATTTTGTGAGGGGGTCTTTACTCTTGTCGCCAGAAGCAAGAGGGTATTGGTTAGCCCTGAGGATGATAGGGACCGTGGCTAGTATGCCCACTTCATCGCTGCTCCCACAAGTGCTTTGGTGGGTGAAGAGAATATGCCCTTTCCAGAAAAATGAAATTTTGCACGTAAGTGTTGTTTTTTTTATCCTTTCCTTCTCTTTCTTGAAAGAAGAAATACTTATACTCTCGTGACTACTTTTTCAGCACCATGGAAGTTTTTTAGGGGATTCCTAACTTCCATGCTTGGGTAGAAAAGTTATTGTCAATTGCTCCCAAGGAGAGAAAGGTCTTGGAAATACCTTTCTCATAGGTTTGGATGGAAAGTCAAAACAAACTGTATTCTTCTTTTTAAATTTTCCTCATTTTCTTTGTATCAATTTAGGAGTTTCTAACTTTTCTCTTTTGCTTTGGATTTCCCATTCGAGGTGTCAGCCCCGCGTCTATTACTTGTTCGAGACTTTCTATGTCTCTTGCTCAAGAAAGGATTTTGAGCTCTTCATCGAAAAGAAAAGTAGAAGGAGACTGTGGCTCTGAAGGTGAAGAAGATAAGAAGAGGGTTCTTTAGTGCGCAAGCCTCATTTTAGGAGGCGCGTTATTTCAGATAATGAAGCCACCCCTCCTCAAAGTTCAATACCTTCTAAACTTTTAGACGAGCCTGAAGGTGCTACATTGGTGAGTTTTGATGAAGAGATGAATGCTCCCCCTCGTGATTCTACTGATCAGTTGTTTACCCGTGGTTTTGATAGTGAATACTTTTGTGTCGTTTCTGAAGAGTTACCCCTTTCTTCTCTTCTAGTGCCAATTCTTATTCGGTCCCAAACTACAGTACCTGCTGTTGCTGCTACTGCTCCTCCTGTGACTGCTTTCACTTCCTCAACTATTCCTGTTCCTACCACTTCTCATGCAGAAGTCGGTTCTTTTAGTAGCAGTTTAGCAATGAAAAATATTACCATCGAAGTTCCCGAGAATGGAAATTTACTGAAGATATCTAGTCAAGCTGATGTATGGTTGAAGCCTTTGCTTGGCCTAATTGAGAAGGCAAAGTTGGATAGTCATAACTCCTTGACGTGGATGAATGATATTGTTCATTCATCCTTGAAGGTTCGAGTCTTAACTTTTACTTATCTTTTTCTCGTAGTTAATTATTTTTGTTCAACCATAACTTCTTTTCTTTCCTTTGTAGATCAACTTGATAGGAACTGAGCTTATGAAAAGGATTTTTCATACTGAGCAGCAAGTCAATGACTATCGCACTGAAGCAGACAATTGGAAGGAACAATACGAGGGTCTTCAACTGGAGAAGGAAGTTTTGGCTGAAGAGAAGTATGCTTTAGAACAACAAGCAAGGATGGTTGCAGAATAATTGGCAATTGAAAAAGCTTCTTCAAGTCAAGTCAGCAAAGATAAGGACATCCTTGAGTCTTCTTTTGTAGAGCAGCTTTCTAAAGCCACCGAAGATATACGAGGTTTGAAAGAACTTATTAACCAGAAGGATACTTATGCAGGAGAGTTAGTTCAAACACTTACCCAGTCTCAAGAAGACCTCTGTGCCTCTTCTGATAAGATCCAGTTCTTGGAGAGATCCCTTGCCTATTTGAAGACTTCTTATGATGCTTCTATAATTGAGAAAGAAGAGCTGAAGGCGGAGATTGACCAGTGGGAGAAAGATTACGAAGCCCTTGAAGATAAATTGACACTCGATGTGAGTTAGGATTTTTTGAATACCCGCCTCGAGACTTTGATGGAGGCTAGCCAGGAAGGATTCGACCTGAATGCTGAGATCGCCAAGGCTAAATAAATGATTGAAAAAACCCAGCAAAGTCAAAGCTTTTCTTCATCTGATGTTGGCGTTCCTGAAGGTGATGACCTTACTCCTGGTGAAGTTAGTGTTCAATCCCCTTCTGCCCAAGACGAATCTTCTCCGGTTGCTGATGATACCACATTAGATGCTGCCCCTTAGTGTTTTTCACAACTAAGTTTATTTGAAACTTTTTTATGGGACATTTTTTTTTCCTTTTTCTTTTTGGAATAGATGGTTAGTTTTTACCCCTGGTTCGTTTTGGGGTTTGTTATCAAACAAGTATCTTGATTTTAGCTAAGTATATACTTAGTTTTGGCCAAGTTTAATATATAAACTTTTGTTTTGATAGACATGAATTTTTATAAAAGAGCACCCTTTTATAAACGACACTAATGAAGAAGACGTCTCTACTTCATATTGGTGTAAGTATATGAGAGAAGTAGGAAAATACATATTTTGAAGAAGTTTCATGAATAATTTGAAGAAGTTTCAGGCTTTGAACTTTCAAATTATGTTACACTTTACAAGTATTCAAATAACTTCTTGTATAACATCTACAACTCTTTTATAACTGTTTTTCTTGTAACAGATTTCAAAACTTTAGTGTCTATCTTGCAACCCATTACTAATTATTTCCCTTAACCTAAGTACTCGTAGGATCTTGTAACTTATGTCCACGAGTTTACAATTTATCAAAGCTATTACAAAGGTTTTTGACTCATACTTGTTTTTTGGCTCTTGACTTTTGATTTTTGGGTTTATCCAGGCTTGAATTCTGACTTTTTGTCTTCCTTAGTCTTCTTTGCCTTCATATCTATAGTCCCCCAAGTGTTAGATCTTTGAAGTATGAAATCTCGAGCACTTGATTATTCCTTCCATTTGGTCCATTTCCTGAAAAAGAGGGACTCGAAGGTATACTTTTAGATGATGACTGCTTAACCCTTTTTTACTTCCATCAGAAAGGTTGTAACCCAGACCGGAAATAATGTTGTATCCCGCGTGTCTTTCAGGCTAATATTATCATATGGTGTGGGCTAGCTTTTTACCGATCATCTAAAATTGTTAGTATAATTTAACGGAACAAAATAAAATCATAATATAGTGATGCCTGACCGTGGGTATTTCCTTTTCTTAGAAGTAATATTTCTTTAAATGAATAGCATTCCAATTCGAAGGTAGTACCTTTCCTTCCATGGTTTCCAATTCATAAACACCTTTCCCAGCGATACTTCAAATTTTATAAGGACCTTCCCAATTTGGATTCAACTTTCCTGCTCCAGCTGTTTTTGTTGATTGAAAAACCTTTTTGAGAACAAAGTCCTCAATCTTAAAGTATCTGAGATGAGCTTTCCCATTGTAGTATCGCTAAATAATTTTCTTCTGAGCTACCATTCTTATTAGAGACGCATCTCTCCTTTCCTCGAGTAAGTCTAAATTCGTTCTTATCTTTATCATTTGATTCATCAATTGCTTGTCTAAAATATCGTACTTGGATCACCTATTTCAACTGGAATTAAGGATTCAACACCATAAACTAGCGAAAATGGGGTTTCTCCCCTGCCTGTTTTTGCCATTGTTCGATAAGCCCATAATACTCCTGGTAACACCTTGGGTGAATTGCCTTTTGATTCCTCTATCCTATTGTGAAAATTATTAATAATAATCTTGTTTTTTGATTCAGCTTGCCCATTGGCTACGGGATGGTAAGGTGAGGAAGTTATTCGTTTGATCTGCCAACTTTTAAATAATTCTATGACTTTCATGCCGATAAACTGGGGGCCATTATCACATACGATTTCTCTTGGGACCCCGAATCGGCATATAGTGTTTCGCCAAATAAAATTCATGAATTCCTTCTCTTGCACCTGTTTGAAGGCTCCTGTTTCTACCCATTTGGAAAAATAATCTGTTAATACTAACAAAAATCGTACCTTTCCTTTAGCTTGTGGAAATGATCCCACGATATCCATTCCCCACTTCATGAATGGCCATGGGGAAATAATCATATTGTAATACTTCTGCTGGACGATGCATGTTCTTTCCATATCGTCGTCATTGATCACATTTTGCTACAAAATTTTCTGCATCTTCTTCCATTTTCGGCCAATAGTATCCCACTCTAATTAAAGTTTTTACCAATGATCTTCCTCCTGCGTGATTTCCACAATTTCCCTCGTGTGCTTCTCTCATCACATATTCTATCTGAGAAGGTCCAAGGCATATTGCTAACGGTCCCCCGAACATTTTTCGATATAGATTTCCTTGAATTAAGCAGTTATGGAAAGCTTTTCGTCGAAGTAGATGAGACTCTTTATTGTCTTCAGGTATGGTTCCATACTGCAGGAAATTAACAAGTTCATTTTTCCAGTCCCAAGTTAAATTATTAAAACTTACATCATTTTTTCCTGATCCAGTGCTGAATGAAACAAATGTATTACGATAGCATTTTCTGCATTTGTTATTTCCATAACTGATGTGAGATTAGCTAGTGTATCTGCTTCCGCATTCTTCTTCCTGGGTATTTGCACAATTTTCCATGATTGAAACTTTTTCAAATATTACTGCATTCGTGCCTCTGTAGCTATGTAAGGACCTTGCATCTGGTTAACTACCAATTGAGAATAACTCTTAATTATGATTTTCTCTATAGAGAGTTCTCTTGCCAGTTCCAAACCTGCAATAACAGCCTCGTACTCTGATTCATTGTTAGTAATGAGATAGCATTTTGTTGCTTTGTCTTATACTTTCTCCCGAAGGTGGAATTACAACAATACCTAAACCTTCTCCTTTAACATTCGAGGAGCCATTAGTAAATAAAGTCCATGTACCTGGATTAGATCCGGTGAATACTTGTAGTTCCTTTTCTACTTCATGAACTATTTATGTGTTGAGATCCGCTACAAAATCTGCTAAAATTTGTGATTTTATTGCAGTTCTAGGTTCGTACATGATATCATACTCACTGAGCTCTATTTCCCATTTAGCTAATCTTCCTGACAATTCTTGTTTATGCAATATTCCTTAGAAGATAAGCAGTTACTACGGAGATAGGGTGACATTGAAAATAAGGTCTCAATTTTCTAGATGCCATAACCAATGCTAAAGAAATTTTTTCTAAGTGAGGATATCGAGTCTCAGCATCCAACAAATATTTACTAAAAGAATAAACTGGAAATTGTTTACCTTTATCTTCTCGTACTAAAACCGCACTTATTTCTAAAACTACGAGATAAACGAGTAACCTCTCTCCATATTTTGGTTTAGCCAGTAGGGGTGGATTTGACAAATATGCTTTTAGATTTTTGAGGGCTTGTTGGCATTCCTTAGTCAATTCAAACTGATTTTCTTTTTCAATACTGAAAAGAGTTTGAAACTTATCTCCGAACATTTAGAAATAAATCCTCCCAAATCTGTTATTCTTCCCATCAATCTTTGTACCTCTTTTTTGCTCGTGAGTATGTCTGGAATTTATTCAATGGATTTGATCTATGCAGGGTTCACTTCAATACCTCTGTTATATACAAGAAAACCTAAAATTACCTGAAGCTACGCCGAAGGCACATTTTTCTGGGTTTAATTTCATATTGTAGTTGCGGAGGATCTCGAAGGTACTTGAAATATGTTGAAAGTGATCTTATTCTCATGCATATTTGACTAGCATATCATCGATATAGACTTCCGTAGTCTTTCCAGGTGTTCTTGAAACATCTTGGTCACTAACCTTTGATATGTGGCCCTAGCATTTTTCAAACCAAAAGGCATGGCGTTGTAATAATAAGTCCCCCTATCTGTAATAAACGATGTTTTTCCTCATCTAGGGAATCCATCTTTATTTGATTATAACCCAGATATGCATCTAAAAAACTCAAAAGCTCATGACCCGCAGTAGAATCAATTAGTTGATCTATGTGTGGTAAAGGGAATGAATCTTTTGGGTAAACTTTATTTAAATCAGTATAATCTACGCAAACCTACCATTTTCAAGTCTTTTTTGGAACTACCAAGGTATTAGCTAACCTATTAGGGTATTTTACCTCCCGTATTAAACCGATTTTTAAGAGTTTTTGTATCTCATCCTGAATCACTTGATTTTTGAAAGAGCCTTGCTTCCTCTTCTTTTGCTTGACATATGAGTATGGTGGATTTTCATTCAATTTATGAGTCAACACTTTCGGAGGTATACCTGTCATAACTGAATGCGACCAGGCAAAATAATCTATTTTAGCTTTTAAAAATTCAACTAACTTACCTTTCATTCCTGGGCTCAGCTTAGCTCCAATATAAACTTTTCGGTCTGGCCATTGTTCAAATCACACAACAACTTCGACCTCTTCAATTTTTGTTTTGAGGTTTTCATTCTCCTCAGGTTCTTGAATGACATCCGGTCTTGAATCCACATCAGTTTGCCTTGAACCACTTTCAGATGAGATCTGATTTACTACGTCTTCGACGAGATTTTTATTTGTATCTTTGCTTACTTTGTGAGAATCCACCACTGAATTGATATTCTTAGAAACTTGTTGATCTCCTTAGATTTGTTGAATTCTCCCTTTCGAAGAAAACTTAATAACTTGATGTAATGTAGACGGTACAACATCTATGTTATGAATCCATGCCCCCCCCTCCCCCTCCCCC